>JAJKFJ010022601.1:0-50052 GCA_027382625.1 Tetmemena sp. SeJ-2015
TATTAGTGTTCATAAAACTGATATGTAATAAAAATGACTTGATAGAGAAATATTAACTCATTAATCAATAATTGTGAGTACTATTAGAAGAGAAATTTAAATTAAGTCTTGAGATTTTTCACAAAAATCTCGTTGGAAAGGGTGGGAGGTTTTCCTGCGATTACTTAATGTCTCAATCAAATTGGGTTTGGGTTTTTAAATTTTTTTTTTTAATTTAAGGGTTTTAGGCTATGATGAACTTTGAAGAAATGCGAGAAAAACTCTCCTCCCCTAGTCCTTTTTCCCCTTTTCCCCTTTCTTCGGTTTTATTTAGGGCCCAAAATAAAAAAAATTAACCCGCTAAATAAAAAAAAGTAAGATAAAAAAGTTTTGCTTTTGGAAATTAAATTTGAAAAATTTTCATGCAGAGAGATTATTTCAGGCTAGGCCTTTGGAATTATTATTCATCATGTCATCTGAAGGTGTCTTCTAACACCGTGGAGTGTCTTTGATAAACAAGGGTTTTGGTAAGTCATTATTTTCCCGGATAAGACAAACCCAAAAAAAAGGAAGCTTATTTGCTATGTTTGTCCTACATGAGGTGACATTTTGGTATTTATTTCAAGTTTTCTTTCAATTTACCCTCATGTTTATTTATTCTCTTACTGATTTATTATATAGTCCTTTCTAACCATTTAATTTCTTAAAATTGTTACCCATTTTCAATATTAAATCCATACAATAAATAATAATTTATTATATTTAAATTTAATTTTTATAATAAATATACCTTAATAATTTAAACTAAAGCTTAATAACGGATTGTCTACCTGAGCGATTCTATAATTAATTGGTTTTAATGGAGCTCTATAGTTTTTGAAAATTAAAAAAATAAATAAAATTCAATTTTAAAAATTCTTAGGTTTCCCAAAAAAAATTTTTTATTTGGGAATCATTATTTTAAAAACTTAATAGTTTCATAATATTTCGAGCTATTTTAAGTGTTATGTTGGGGTTGCAAATATACAAAAAGGATAAAAAATTTAAAAAAAAAATTTTAATTAAATTAAAAAAAAATTCTTTAAATAAATAAAATAAAAAATTAAATATAAAGTTATGTCAAAATAATTTTTCAAAAATGTATTTTTTTTTTGAAGCATTTTGTTTAAATTTTTAAAAATCTTAATTTTTTTTAAAAAATTTTTTTTTAAAAAGTTGTTGAAGATCAGCACACATTGCATGATTTTAAAAAAATTAAATTTAATCTTTTTTTCCTCTCCAAAGTAGAATCCAATTCCGAGAACAAAAAAAAATTCACTTTTCTAATTATAATAAAAATATCATCAGTGAGCTCGAAAAATTCAGGCACAATATAGTATGTTAGCAAGGATTGCATCCATTAAATAGCTCATGACTTAAAATAATTAGTAAGGAAATAATGATAAATAAGATTTCTTTTACCTCATCTAAACTAAATTAAATTTTTTAAATTTCTTTTAAAAAATGAATTTGAAACATAAAAATTTTTTTTAAAAAATTAAAATTTTAAATTAAAAAAATTTATTTTTTAAAAAAACAAAATTTTTATAAACAATTTAAAATTATGCTATAAGAAACTTTATCTAAAAAAATTTTAAAAAATTTAAAATTTGGGTTTAAAAAAAATTTTTTAAATATTTTTGCGCTTGCTTTTTTGAATAGTCGAATTCCTGGAGGTAAATTTGGATATTCTTAGTAACTTATTTCCTCTTTTATTTGCTTTTATATATTTCTAAATGGTCATTGGCAATTTGAATGAGTCTATAATATTGTCTTTAATTCCAAAATCAACTTTATCTCAGTCTTTGAATATTTTAAAATTCTTATTTTTTATGTCTGATTATAAAGATCTGCTCCTGAAATTATTCTTTGAGTAAACTGGATCCGGTCTTACAAAATCCTAAATTAGAAGTCTTTGATGGTCATGACTAATTTAAATTACTACTCATATGTTTTTGTTTTTTTAATTTTATGGAGCCTCTCTTATGTTGCTTAAACTATTCGAAATTAACGATGAAGTATTCTGCTTAATAAATGTTTATTTATTTGTAAAATTGCTTCGACTGTGGGTGCGTCCTCTTGGAAAAGTATTCTGGTGTTTCCAAGTTTTTTGCATGAGAATCTTGGGAAAAAAGTTCCCTAAGACAGCTTCTCAGTCAAGAAATCCTTTAGCTAATTCAGGTCACCTTCCAAATTTACATTAAAAAAATTATTTATTATTTCTTTTAAACCTATTATAAAAACAACTTAATAAAATAAAAACAAAGCAAGAAGAATAAAAAGTTTTATATTAAATATATTATGAAGATGAACTATCCTCTTAAATTAAAAAAAATAGAATTTAAATTTTCAAAATATAATAAAACAATATTTTCTCATGGTTTAATTTATTCTGCAAAAATAATTTAAATTTTGAATAAACAAAAAGCTTTACTATTTCATTTGAAAATAAATTTACATTATTCTTCTTGCTGTAAGTTTATTTTATTTTTTAATAAAATTCATTTAAAAAATTAAATTAAAAAAATTTATAATTATAAAATTATTTGTAAGAATATTATTTCTGAATAACTTTAAGTTTATAGGGAAGAGAATAATGCCATGGCTTATTCTTTTTAATCCGAGTATTGCAGAATTAAAAATTTATAACAAAATAAAAAAATTATATATGATTATCAAAGTAAAAGATTGTTCGTAAATGATTTTATTTCAATTCAAAGATAAATTTTATAAATTATTGATAATTATTAAAAATGCAAATTTTCGTTGAATATAAGTATTCATTTGTGTTGAGAGCAAATTGTTTGTTAATTCTTAAGCCATATATGTATATTTATTTATTTTAAAAGATAAATGTTTTTATGGATATAAAATTAATTTTTTAATTGAATATATTCGGTTGATATTCTTTTATTCTCTACAGGAAAGAGAGTTATTAAATGACTTGAATAATTAGTCATAAATATCTTTTGATGCCGAGAATAAAAAATGATTATTTATAAAGGATCTCTTAGATCTTTCTATTAAAGCTTAAAACAGATGGGTTTTATTCCAAATTTTTTATTTAAAATTGAGTTGTCGCAAAAATTCAACTCACTAACTACTGTAGGTCTGTTAAATGATTTATTTTCCTATTCATTACTTTAAATTTTCTATTTTTGAATTTTTTTAAAAAAATTTTAAAAAAAAATATTTTATATTTTTAGATTTTTTTATTAAAAATTGCCAATGCGAAACCCCCCCAACCCCGGTTTTAAAAAAATTTTTGTAATTTTTTGAAAGCCAGACACAACGTTTGTTAAAAAATGAAACGTCTGGATTGACTTGGGAGACGTTATCTTCGAGCTTTAGAGCAAAGATAGAGGACTGATCAAATATTTACTCGCTTGCATATAAATTAATAATTCCTAAACTACTAATTTAAGTAAATCAAATTAATTATCTCTCTTCAATTTTTAAAAAAATTGGGGCACCTTTACTGGACAATAGAATTATAAAGAAATATTGATAGATAAATCTATGATTTCGGGCTATTTTTATTCGGGAGCCCAATTCCTTCCTAGATGAAGTATAATTTAAATAACTAAGACAATATAGGTTTGAGATTTCTAGAATGTCTTTTAATTTTTATATAATTTCTATTGTTTAATAACTTAATAAAAACTATCCTTAATATAAATCACAATTTAGAGACTAATTATTCAATTATTAAACTAAAATTCTAATTATTTATAAAGGAGTTATTATAATTCAAATAGATAACTTCTTTTTCAACATAAATTAAATGATAATTATAAATAATCTTATTTATGTAAATTAGAATGGCCAAAATGACCAATCTTTCTTTTTTAAAAAAGCTTAAAAAAAATTAATCAAAATTAAAATTTTTTTTCAGGGAAGATAAAATTTTTTAAATTTTAAAATTTTTTTTTTTTGGGTTTTTCATTTTACTCCAAAAAAAAAGGATTTTTGAAAAAAGTTTAAACTGATTTTCAAATGGGAGCTCTCTACAGTTTAAACAAACTTAATTTTCATTAGCCAATAGTAATTGGTTCCCAAAGTTTTCCTTTTAGATTTTAATAAGATATTTTCATTTATTCAAATAAAAAACCAGAAGACCAATTATTTTGCAATGTTTTTAATGAAATTTAAACCTTAAAGTTTTTCAAATTTTGTGGTTGTTTAAAAGGAATTTATGACAAAAACAAAACTTAAACCCTTTGCATTTTTTAAAAAAAAGCTTGCTGTGACAACGGGGAATTTAATTTTTTCCCAAAAAAATTAAATAAATAAATCTTTTAATTTTATAAAAATAAATTTTTTCCTCATATAATTTTTATTTTAAAAAAAAGAAACTGATTATATTTTTTATTATTTTTAAAAATAAATTTAAACATCAAAGATAAAATTTGATCTGGGAAAATTTAAAATTTAAAATTAAAATTTTATATTTCTATTAAAAATTTACAAATTATTTTAAAACCAAAATAATTTTATTTCTAATCTTTAAAAAGAAAAAAAATTTGAAACTTTTAAATTTTTTTCAAAAATAAAAAATTTTAGAAAAAAGTTAGTAAAAAATTTTTTTCCTTAAATTTTATGAAACTTTAAAAAAGGATATTATAAATAAATTTAAATTAAAAATTTTAACTTTTAATTTCATTTTTTTTTTAATTAAAACCAAAATTTATTTAAAAAATTTTTTAACTATTTTTTTATGAATCCTAACACATTTTTGCAAGCAATTTCAAACTGAAGTGCGCTTATTGGCGAAGGGTTTGAGGATCAATCAAATAATTGGTGTGCACGGAACTTAGAAGTGCGATGAGAAGCAGCAGCAACTCCTAACTTTCTCATCTTCAATTTTCAAATAAGAGGCGAGAGTATAGCACTCTCAACATTTTTGCGATGGAGTTGGCGCTGAAATTTAAAAAAAATTTATTTATCATCTCTAAGCTTTAAAGTATTTTGGTACCTTAAACTTCTATTTTCAAAGACACGTTTTTTTTAATTGAATTAGTAGCTTCGTTTTGAATTTTGCTTTTCTCATTCAAAAATTTATATCTTAAAAGTATCGCTTGACTAGATATATTTTTAATTTTTAATTTATCTTTGTTCTAGCAAATTAGTGGGAAGAGAGTAAATTTTAAATGAATGTAAATTATTTATATGCTATTTGGGATAGATATACTATTGTGAATGGATTTGATTAAATAATTGTTGAGCTATAATTTTTGATTAATAGCAAGTTATTTAAAAAAGGGACTCGTAATTTATTAAATACTTTTAATTTGTTTAATAAATTAATTGCTATATATGTTCCTCATCAACAATATATAAAAGTTAATATTATTGGATAATAAAAAATCATTTTTCTCTCAGACTTCGAAAAATAATAAGTAGTTTAAATAAGCTTTATTTAAAAAAGAGAAACCTTTTTATTATACAAGAAAAAGATAAGTCAAATTTAAAAAATTAAAAGGATCTATTTAAATCTAGGGCTATCTAAATAAAGCTTATTGACATATTATATATTTGTTTATAAGATATGCATTAAAATATTACAGATATTTATAGTTTCTAAGTTTTAATTTCTAAATATTACAAAAGAAAATGAATAAAATAAAACTATTTCAATATATTTATCTCTTTTCTATTTATAATTTAGGATCCTAAAACTCATTATAATAAAAATTGCAAGACTAACTTAATGAAACACCAAAACTCAAATCCTTTAGGAAAGCCTCTTTGTAATATCTTTCAAATAGAAATCATATCAGTAGTTAACTTTTATTATAGATGCTCTTCAAAGCTAAAAAACATCTCTAATTTCTGAAATTTATGGAGAGGAGAAAACTCAGGGAAAGTAGAAATTTTTTCAGTAAAGAGACCATATGGAGGTGTTGAGATCACTCTCAGAAAAAGATATACCTAAGTTGAAATGGCGCATTCATATAATTCAATCGGATAAATTAAAACGTTTAACATTATTTAAATTGACAACTTCTTTAAACTTTTCCCTCACATAGCAAGCAATTGCTTAACTTAATAAAAAAACAGATTAAATTCTCGGTATTTTTATGCTTTGACATAATTTTTAAATTAAAACTATTCAAATAGGGACAAACGATAAATCAAGGTAATCTTTCGAGCGAAATTTGAGGCTTACAGAATTTATTTTCCTTATATCTCTTTATCCATTAGGTTTTT
The DNA here is from genome assembly GCA_027382625.1 of Tetmemena sp. SeJ-2015. Classification (NCBI taxonomy): domain Eukaryota; phylum Ciliophora; class Spirotrichea; order Sporadotrichida; family Oxytrichidae; genus Tetmemena; species Tetmemena sp. SeJ-2015. Next base: position 6,229 of record JAJKFJ010022601.1, read on the forward strand.
TTTTTAAAAAAAAAGATGAGATATGATCGGTCTACCCAAATTGAAGCCTGTGAGTCCAAAGGCATTCAATATCTCTAGTTAATTAATATCTAATGGTGGCGCAGAAATCGAAAAGGTAAGTGCTCAGGGATAAGTATGGTACTATCAAAGGAGGCAGGACATTTTTGCAACTATATGAGGCTAGATACCTACACCACAGGGGAACAACTCACAACGCTAATTTACTTCCATCGAAGTTTAAAACACACACGATAAGATTTTTATGGTATGAATTTTAGTATCTGCTTGATCTTTTGGGCACAAGCAATCTTCTTTACAACCTCAAAAAAATCTTTCATGAATCTCTACTCAGTGACTTCACATTCTTTTCTTAGTCTCTTTGCCACTTTGAATACCAAGTGATTGTAAATATTAAAATCTATTATAATATTAATGACGTATTAATTCCAGTTTAACTTTATAAATGCTTTGACAACGAGCTGTTTATGAGGCCAGTGTCTGATGTAATTGACTTCAAGTTAAAACCCACTTCCTATCCTGGAGCTGTGGCTCAAGTGGATTATAAACTTTATTTCCCTAAGAGGACTCAAAGAACAAGCCTATTTTCTTATAATAAATAATCAATATTTTTAAAAGCGAAGGTTTCGTGCACAGGGGTGCGGTATTTACTTTGCTGATTTCCTTATAATTGTCGTCATTTATGATATTCTTCGATAATTTTCTGGTCTCCAGCATTACCAATTGCGATTTAAAAATAATTTCCTCTCCTAAGAAATCCCAGTGGAGACTTGGATGACAGCCACTTGCATTATTTGCCAAATCACAACAGATAGAGTCACTTTTGAAATGAGGCTTTTGAGCTATAAATTATGAGTAAGATGAAATTATCATGTTTGATAAAGTCAGTATATAAATTTTATTAACATATATTTTTAAAGTAAAATGTTAATCTTATAGTATGGGTGCTTAGTATTTTAATATCTTACTTAGCATCGAAGAGAAAAATAAATTTGTTGATATATTAATCAAGGCATAAGTTAGTATTTACTTATCAAAGCATGATTAAATGAAATATAGGAACTTTATAATATAAAGAATTAAATATAAATTTCTATGATGATAAATCTATTTTTAAAATGGCTAAGAATATAAAATATAACTTATTTACCTTTTTAAAATAATAATATAACTAATTATTTAGCCCTGATGGTGGTAATATTTTGGCAAAAATGGAGCAGGTATGCTTTGTAATACCTGCCATGAGGATCCCACTATAAGACTCACATAATTAAAACGCTAAATTATGATCGTGACGTAGAATCCTAATTAATTGTCAGACACTATGGATTTATTATTAATTATTGGAGTCTTTATAAAAGATATATTAAGACAACTATTATTTTAATCCTACATTTTTTACTTTTTTCTACTAATTATGACAAATCTTTACTAGAACCAATTTATTTCTTATAAATTTAATTTAAATTCTATGATGTTTAGACAAATAAGGTAAGGATTGCAAATTTGAGCCAAGTAAATTAGATAATGAAGCATTCTACTTTTAGCTTTAACTATAAGCATTAAAAAAATTGTAATGAGATTCTGCTTTAATTATCATTATACCACATTTATACTGTTAGTTCGAATGATGGCTACACTCCTTCTTATAAAAAATTTTTCATTAAAATAGATTGAGTCGCTTATAGCTAATATTTTTTTTCTCCCAATCATAATTACATGAATTTTTAATTAATTATTTAAATAGTTGAGCTATCACACCTTTAAACTCGTTTTATTTTAATGTTCTACCAAATTCTATTTCTCAATCAAATTATAAATATTTTAAAAATAATTTAATTATATCTATTTATATTCCAAGGCTGATTAAAATTTATTTGTTGTTAGTGGAAAATTAAAAAATAGCAATACTTTTAAATTTATTAGAACTGAGATTTTAGTGGAATTAAATTTGTAATTAAATTATGATTGATTTTATGATGTCATTTAGATATTCTAAATTTATATAGAGTTGTTACATCAACCAATTAAGCCAATAATTTTAAGAATATTAAATACTTGAAACTTTTGTGTTAAAGGCAAAAGTAAATAGTTTTAAGCAACAAAAATTGTGAAATCAAGATTCATATTAGGAATTAAATTAATAAGAAGAGAAATTTATTATATGATTAACCATAAAATTCTTTAGACATGGGAGTTGTTGGATCCATTTTAAGAATCTCGAATTTGTAATTAATTATTTAATCAATGCTGATTCAATATATTTTCAGTTATATTACTTAAATAGATGTCTTTGAAATTTACCTGCTCATACCAAAACCATAAATAGTAGGAATGAGGTTCAGTAAATTAAGTTGTTCCTTGTTTAAATAAACACACCTCTTACTATTATCAAATTGATACCGAAATATCTATCAAAGATGGTAGCAGACCCTCGTACTTTATAATTATTAAGAGAAAAATATTCATAATAAGTTATTAAAAAGTTCCTATCTTACAATTACTTCACAATAAGCAAATTTTGTTTGTAAGAACTTAAATATAATTTATCATGTTTAATCAAAAGAGAAAATAATTTTTAAAGAATAAAACTAGAGAAAAAAACTATTGAGGATAGTAAATTGAAATAGAGATTCTGCTCTATATACTATAAATTGGGCTTGTCATTTTTTTGTTAAATAAGAATCAAAAGAGATACGTTATTTTTTACAGTATGTGCAATCAAAGAGCTTCTTATATCTCAAATAAATAGAAGGTGATTGTGGATGGAATAATTTTCTTTAAAATTAATAAAATTCATCCAATTCTATTAAAATATTTATTTTATTTATACATAATAATAATTAAGGGAATTAAAGGGCCCCCGGCATAAATAAGATAGGCCGTGACGTCAATGATATTGCTGTGACGCACTTATCTGACGCGCACAAACCTACCAGCCGAATAGGGATATTAAACACGTGCACCCCCGCCACCTCACACTCTGAGCAGAAGCCCCCGGCTTCTGCTGACCATCCAAAAAAAACCTAAAAGGAGAAAAAAAATCGGTAGCTTCGGACCGAGAGCAAGTCGCTGCTCCGTAGCGTCTGGCTTCGCTGTCCAGCTGCATGACTGAGTGTTGCCCATAGATCACATCCCTCCACGCCTACAAGGATTAGGAGGGTGAGTGGAACCACTCACCTTTGATTATCTCTCCAGTGAGCAGCTCACCACCTTCCCCAGGCTTCGGCTGCCATTATCCCTTGCCTCTTTTAAGCACTCACCCACCTGCCAATGGATTACCAAACCAGAAAGCCTTCAGGGAAAGGGCGACCGGTGCCTAGTGCCGGTCGTGTGCGTCCTGAATTTTAACTTTCTAATTTAATAATTTTTATTTATACAAATTTATGAAGGGTTTGTTTTAAATTATTCTAAATTTTTGGAGTTTATTTTGTCCTATAATCTCAAAATTGTGCATAACGTATTTTAACAAACTTTTAAATGTTTTTAACTATAGAATAATATTAATAAATTGGCATTATCTTCTGTTTCCTTTCAATGAATTTAATTCTTCCCACCATTTTTTAAAGGAGTTTAAATTTTGAAAATACTTAAGTCTCGATCTGTCATTTTCATCTCTATGAATTAAAAAATGTTCAAAAGCTTACTGACAAAGGGAAACTTCTTTAGATTCTTTGAGTTTAGCAAAGGGTGAAGTGAAGTTATCGAATGTTTGAACTAATAAATTTGTCAACGTATTTGTGACAGAATGAAAGTCAAACACCATTGCGTTTGTTTAAAATACAAGAAAAAATCAAATATTTTTGTTGGAATGCAAACTTAAAATTTTATAGCAGTGATGTCTCCATCCTTATTGCAAAAAAAAAATTTGCTTTCATAGAATAATTTAGGTTTAAAGTTATTCTAAAATTGGCAATAATGTACCTCTTGTTAAGCAATTTGATGTTGAAAAGTTGAGAGTTTCTTGAGATCTTATCTAAAGGGAAAGCAAGGTCGAAATAAAGGGTAGGTGAATGACTTCGTTTGTCCAAAAGTTTATTAAACTGTGTGAAAATTTTCATTCCAAATAATCTTTGTCAATACTTCTCCCTACTTAAATTAAACAAATTAATTTAAAGTACTTGCTCTATGGATTCTGGCCTTTTTGGGAAAAACCCTTTTTAAATGTCGCCAAGTTCTGGTTTTGAAAGCCCCTAAAAAGAATGATTTTTATGTAAATTAAATTTATGAAAATATATAATCATTTAAAAAAAATTTTAAAATAATTGTTATATTTAAAAGATCCTTTTTAAATTTTATTTGTAAACAGTTTATTGAATAAGTTAAACTACACTTAAAATTGTCATCTTTTACATCCGCCTCAGCAAAAGAAGATCTTACAACTTTAGAGACGTAGTTCTTAATAGTTTCGTAAACCTACTTTCCATCTTTCATGTACCGATATTCGTCAATGTACTAATAGTTATCGAAATCAAATCCACGTCTTTCCAGGTCCTCATAAAATCCCACGTCTTCATTCCAAAGGTCATCTCTTTTTAAATATTTAAAATAGAACATTCTCTTCATACATATTTATTTAGAGTGGTTTAAATTATATTCATTAAAATCTTAGAATATATTTAGACGTTATAAAGTTTAGTTTAGAATTTAAATTACTATAAATTGTATTAAATTATATTAAATTCAATTTATTACCATTTTTTAGATTATAATATCTTTTTGTGTACCATTAAGCGACAAGACTTCCAAAATCTTCCCCTCTTAATCCTAAAAAGCTTGATACATCTTAATTTTCTGAAAGAAATATGAGCGATCAGATAAACTCTAGCTACCTCATTTAAAACCCTAAAATGTTATATGAATTATTAGAATTTCGATGCTACATAGGTTATTTCTAAATAAGTATATGACTTTAAGAAAATTAATTTCTCAGAATCTTAATGAATTTTAAAATCAAACTAGTTCTAAGATAAATGAGTTTAAGGCCTCCTAAATACATATACTCACTTTACCAAATAAAAATTTATATTCCTAAATTATTAAAGAAGAAGAGAAAAGGTATTTCTTGCTATTCATTCATAGTTAATTTCGAATATGCTAATATGATTTGGGCTACCATTCCCATTATTTTTTTGTAATAGTGAAGATGAGAATTGTCTATATTTTATTGAAGGTTATTTTTATCGATATCTAAGTAATAAATTTAAACCTTGAAAAGGAGGATAGATCAAACGAATGGGGTCTTCCTCATTTTATTAGAAAGATTATTAGATTAATCACAAAATAACTCTTTAGTAATCATAATAATTTAAGTTTTGATTGAGTTAAATTTAATAGGAGCTAATAATGCTCCGATATCACTAAATTTTAAATTTAATTCCATACTCAAAATATTTTTTATCTTTAGAATAATCTTATTTGAAGATTCGTATTCAGGTTTCGAAGCAAGGTAAGTGTAGGCATTTTATATAATAACAAAACTGAAAGTAACTTAATATATTTATTTTAATGATTGTGAGCAGAAATGGCAAATACTTCACAAATTTAATGCGCTAGTGCTAGATAAATAATATGAGATGACTCTTAGACTCATGTTGTTGAAGATTGTAAGGTATTCTTTATTATAAATGCATTTTTGCAAAAAGCCATAAGTTTTAGGGAGTGGAATAATTTCTCCATTTCCCTCTATGTGTAAATACTTCAAACTCTGATCCATCCTCTATAAGTAAGTGCCATCGAGAATCTATAATTCGCCTTCTATTATAAAATTACTTTAGCATTATAACTATTTTTATAATTACACAATGCAAAATTTAATCGAAATGGCATATTTATAAAGTTTTTCTCTTTAATCTATTTACAATATTCGAGCTAGCAAGATTTCTGGTTCCATAAAATATATTCCTCTTGCCTCAGATATCATCATATTTGGATGAGCAAAATTTCTGAGTTCTCTGTATGAGCTCAAATACAGATCCCCTCTTGGAAAATTTTTCAAATCAATTTTTTAGCCCTCTTCATCATTAATATGCTTATCAGGCCTAAGTTTTTTGACATTCTGGACAATTTAAATATTGCAAGGATTTTTAGATATATAGGTAGCTCATGTATCACATATTCATCAGAGAACCAATTATCTACAACCTCATCTAATAAGTTGAGTATAATTAAAAGGCATGTCGAATTGATCCTCATATTTTGGGGGGGGGGCCTTTCCTCGACAGTAAAATTTTATATGAATAAGGTAAGAAAAAATATGTTTATAGGTATTTTCGTCTAAATCTGATTCTTCAGTTATAGAGCTTGTTCAACATTATAGCTCAGAATTTAATCTAATTCATCAGTTAGAGTCAACTACCTAAATAAAATCTCTATTTTAATCTCTTTTTTCTCTATTGTAAAATGAAATTAAGTACTTTAAATAGCGCAACATTTATATATAACCAAAATTTAATTATGATTAAGGGGTAATGCTACAAATTCTAGCTTAATTTTGGGCTATAGCTGAAGCAGTCTTGAATTCCAAAAATTGTTGCACTATTTAAAATCTTTTTAATTTCATTTTACAATAAGAAAAAGTAATATAGATTTTATTTAGTATCCTTTAGATAATTAATTAATTTGAGCCTTAGATTTCAAAACCTCTATACGGAGAATAATTAGGAGCAAAATTACCCTATAACATTTTTTTTTTTTATCACTTAAAATTACTGTAGAAGCCCCTGACTTTTATATAAGTCTATGTTTAAAAGTATTATCTTAAAAATTATCAAAATTATAGAAAAATTTTTAAATGAAATTTGTAACTATTTTAAAATATTATTAATTAATTAAATTTAACTTTATTTTCTTTTAGATTTCTTAAATTTCGTAATTTTATTTTAAACTCCTAAAATTATTATTAAAAATTATTCTTTCTTATTATTGTTTAAATTTAGAATAGTCATATCTATATTTATACCATATTGTAATTGATCTTATTTTAAGTAAATATTTGCAATTAATTTTATAGCTTTATTTTTTTTTGTTTTAAATTCACATAATATTTTTTAAATTGATTTGAGGATCTCAAAGAAGTGGCGGCTGCTAAATTAATTAGAGATGCAGCTTGCTTTATCATAATTATTTCCTCAGTTATTAATGCATAGTGATGGGTTTAATAGAACGTCTCTAAACTTTACACTTAAAAAAAATATATTATGAAAAATAACATGGAATTAAGGGAACCCAAGGCAGTACTAAAATATTTTTTAAACCCATACTTAAAGATTGAAATGAAGAGTTTTATTTTATGAAATTTATTTCTGTTTTCTTAAGAAGAAGATTAAAAACACATGGTTAAAAATAGTTTTAATTTAATCTTTACTTAAAATATAAAAGGACACCATACACATCGCATTTATAAATAATTTAGAAGATCAATTATTCTAATTTTCAGCGAATATGTTTTATATTTTATAAAATTAGGATAATAGCAGAGTGGTTAAAAATACACTAAAATAATTTTTAAAAAAAACAATTTTAGCTATAATTCAGTGGCCTAATTGAAGAGAAATATTTTTAAATAAAAAAGATCGATAAGAAAATGACTTGAATTTGGACTTTAGCCGAATAATTGGAAAGCTAGTATATAAGTGAGATAACTAAGAACAAAAATATCTTTTATAAGTTCACTGTCATAGAAAAGCGCTTAAGTAATGAACCATAATATTTAGAGACATAAGTAAAATCACCTTCTGAGATTTTTAAAAATTGTAGTATACCCTTTAAAAGGCTTAATATAAATAATGTTGGTATTAAAAATAGAAATCTTAATTTTTTATTTTGAATTTTATCTGCTGCTTGAGTAGGTTTAATGAAGATAATTAGAACTCAACTCGTCTTATTATATTGTGTTTAGGAGAATCCCATTAGAAAAAGCCATATAAGTAAGTACCCCATTTCTAAAAACTAGTGAGATAGTCCTATTTGACTTATTCTAAATGGCTACATTATTATTAATAATTTATATAATATTTTATTTTTAACTCTTAAGAATCATAGGTAAAAAAGGTTGTTAATAGGTTTAGATTTTTAATTAGTAAAGTTTTTTTAAAAATTATTTTGCAGAATTTTAAATTAGGCTTAATTATAAAAAAAAATTATAACTTTACTTCTCATTAAAATTATGCGGTAATTGAATGAAGCTTTCTAGTATCACCAAAGCTTTATTTAGCAATATTTTTTAATAAATATATTGGAAAAATTAAATTATCATTATTCTGATAAGAGTAAAATTAAAAAATAATTTTTTCCTCGAATTTGAATTAGATAAAAATTAAATTCTTAAAGAAGCTGGATTTCTTCGAGTAAAATAAAATGAAAGAGGGCAATTATTAATCTGTAATTTGTAGCTGTACCTTAAGTTTTGAGGAGAATTTATTGAAGGATCTGACTTTAATTCCAACTTAATAATTATTCTTATAAATATTATCTTTAAATTTTTTTATATTTTCATCTCTTATCGCGTCCTCCACATTTCGCATTTCCTCCATTAATTCCTCAAAAGCAATCTTCAATTGTTTGAACAGTTCTTAAAAAATAAAATATTATTTACTTGTCGTCAACATAAAACTTGATATAAATGCAATCTTAGATGTAGAGAGCAGTGAATAAGATACTTTTTGTTAAGCGAACTCAATTCCTCTTGAAAAGTTTAAATTAAGCTGTGGTAGGCCGAGCACTGCCAAATAATTCAAATTCATTCTTAATACACACCCTCAAAGAATATAAACCATCATTTTAAAAATAAAGATAAAATATTTTTAATTCGTTGAAATTTATTTTTCACATTTTATGAATGCGCGAAGCAATTTGTCATCTTTATTATGATATTAAAAAGCAGAAGCAATATATTAAATAAACTAAATTCTATTTTAATGGATTCTTTCTGTTCTATTAGAATTTATTAAAAAAATTTCCTGATCTTAAAAATTTATCTTTAACTAATTAAAGAGAAAGCTTGATAAAGGATTGTCTACTTGAGCGATTTAAAACTTTTGTAGACTATTAAATCCCTATAGTAAAGTATAATTCTAAATAATGCAGATTTTAAAAAATCATATTTGATCTTAAAGTAAAATGCAACTACCAAAGCTTTGATGCTGAGAATTATTAGGATTTAAAAATCAAAAATAATTTATATGATATCATTAAGAGGTAAAATTAATGTTATTTTTTTAAAAAAAATTATTTAATTTTTTTATTATTATTGATTTAGTAATTATTTATTAATTTATTTATTATTTTCTATTTTTAGTTACAGAGCAGGATTATTTGTTTATAATTTTTCTTATATGATGTTAAGTGTATATTTTCTTATTTTAATATATAAATAAGTGGAGCTTTAATAATTTATTTATAGGGATTTGATGATTGAGTGCGATGACGTTTTAAAGATGAGGAGCTAATAGCAATTCAATTTTCATATTTTAATTAAAAAAAGTTTATTAATTAAAAATAATCATCTTAATTAATTTGTAGTTACTTTCTATAAATTGTGTTTTTTTTCTTCTAATCTTAATAAATAAAATAAAATTATATATTTAATTTAAAGAAAATTATTTTTTCTTTCAAAGTTGTTGTTGAAGATCAGCACACAAAGCATGCATTTTTTGAATTTGAATAGACCATCCTCTCCGAAGTAGAATCCTATTCCGAGAATTAATGTATAAAAGAATAATAAATTAAAAATTATATATTCTCATCAGTCAGCTCGAAAAATTCAGGCTCAATCAAATAAGCTAGCATGGATTGCAACCATTAAATAGCTCATAATCTACCCTAAATATAAAAATTCAAATTTAGAATTACGTTTCTCCACCTCATCTAAAGCAAAATAATTATTAAAAAAATACGTATCTAATAATTTCATATTCACATATTCAATTTAAACAATAATCAAAGTTTTGAAAGTTTAAATTTTCTTTAAAAATTTATAATTTATGCTTTACGACATCGTACTTATCTCCGGATAAAAATATTTTAAATTAAACTTAAAGATGGTCTAAAAGGCATTTTTAAGCATTTTTGCGCTTGCTTTTTTGAATAGTCGAATTCCTGGAGGTAAGTTTGGGTATTCTTAGTAACTTATTTCCTCTGTAATATATTTTTTACATATTTATAAATGGCCATCAGCAACTTGAATGAGCCTAAATTTTATCAGTCTTTAATTCCAAAGTTAGCTTTATCTCAGTCTTAAAATAATTGATAAAAAATATATTTAAGGTCTGATGATAGAGATCGGCGCCTGAAATAATTCTTTGAGTAAACCGAACGCGGTCCTAAGAAATCCTAAATTAGAAATCTCTGATCGTCATCACCAATTTATAATAAAATTATTTATAATAATTTTATTGCGCCTCTTTTGTGCTGCCTAAACTACTCAAAATTAACGATGAAGTATTCTGCTTAATAAATAAATTGCTTCTACAGTGGGTGCGTCCTCCTGGAAGAGAATCTTGTTTGCTCCGAGTCTTTTACTTGAGAATCTTGGAAAGAAAGTTCCTTTTTAAAGCTTTTCATTTAATAAATCCTTTAACTAGGTCAGGTCTCCTTCCAAATTTTTACTACAAATAATTTACTTATAACTGTAATTACTTTTTTATAATTCAATTATAATTGTAAATTTATCATCTAAATGAAAGATTATTAAATTTTATTCTTTGAAATTAATATATAGAGCTCTTTATTTATTAAAAGAATCTGTTTAATTTTTATAGTCAGCAAAATTTCTCTTTTACTTTGATTAAAAATTTATAGAATATCTACTTTATATTAAACTATAATTACACTCCTTAAAAACTGCTTTTTAAAATTGGATTTACTCTAAAATTAGAATGTTTATATTTTTAAAAATTTAGAAACTAATATTTATTAATTTTACATTTAAAGTAAAAAGTAAATTGACATTATTCTTCTTGCTGTAAGTTTGTTTTAAAACTATAAAATTAAAATATTCATAGTTAAATTATATTGACTATTATATCTTTTTGAATAACTTTAAAGTTTATAGGGAAGAGAATAATGACATAGCTTATTCTTTTTGTTCTGAATATTGAAAAATTAAATCAATTTATAAATTTATAAACTATCTATAAAATTCTATAAAAAGTCTGATCAGATCTTAATAAAGCGGTTGAATTTGAGATTTTAACTAAAAAATAAATCTTACTGTGTGATAAAAGTTTAAGAATGATTTAATGCACTTAAAGTATTTTAATTTTTATGAATAGTTCCATTGACAAATGTTAGTTGTATCAAAGGTAAATAAGCTCTGGATTGACTTGGGAGAAGAGAAGGTGATCTTCGACTATTGAAACATCGAAGTAGGGCTGATGAGGTATTTATTCCCTTGCATAAAAATTAATAACTCCTATTACTACTACTATAATGATGATAACAAATATTAATTTAGCTTTTTCTCTTCATTTTTCAAATACCTACTTTACAATGCATTATCCAAGTAAGGATTCAAAAAGTTAATTTTTTAAAGAGAAAAAAATTTGAGAGTAAAATTATTGTAGAGCTAAAGCCAAAATTCTGGATTGATTAGTGATTAAATTACAATAAGGTAAATTTAAAATACTTTTAATTTATGAAAATAAAGTGTCTCTCTTAATTAATAATTACTTATTACTTTGCACTATCTATATAAATTTATTACCTTCTACTTTCTTTGCTTTTTAAACCTAACATTGTCTTCATAAATTTTAAAAAAATATTCTAATTGGAAAATATTTTCTCTATATTAAACTCTGTTCTTTAAATGCTTTAAATATTTCACTGTTTTTCAATTTAATATTCACCTAACTTCATGTTTAAAATTTAAGGAATGAATCTCTCCTTTCGGGGGAAAAAAACATAGAATAACTTACTCTTGCTTAATTTCAGTCCCCTCTTTCACTCAATCAGTCAAAAGAAAATATCAAAATATAGACAATCTTGGAGAAATAATTGAGAAAAGTGCAATAAATTCAAAATTAAAGCCATTCTAACAATTAACCTAATTTTAATAAAATTATACATAATAGATTTTGAATTAATTATCATCAAATTAAAATCCTAGAGATCTAAAAGAGCACAAAATAAATCTAGTTAAAAATCCACATTCAATTTTTTTATTTCTTCAGAATTCGATAAAAGCTTGCGTTTATAATAGCCTAATATTGAATTTAAACGTGAAAAATAGTACAAATTATATTGAAATAAGCAAACGAAAATGTTAAAATCTTATTCTTTCTTTCTCTGTCTTTAAAGTCATATTGAAACTGATATCTCTATCTTGGAAGGAATTAGACCAATATAGAAATTATTCTAAAATTTTATTTCTTATTATAAATATACTTGAACTTGCTTCTTTCATTTTCCTCTAAAATTTTATGAATATGAAAGTCATTCATGAATTTCTTGTAAGCTATCTGACTTTGTATATTACTCTAACTTTGTTACAACCTCGTAAAAGGGGATATTAAAAATAATAATTTTATGGATGTGTAATTGGAAAAAGTTTGAACTATCTTGTTAAAAGTTGTAAAATATTTTGTAACCTGGTGTAGACCGAAAATCATTTCATTGTTTGGAATGCTCTAAAAAATAAAACTTCAGAGATACCTACTATACAATTTTTTAGGAGTTATGTCACCGTCCCTATTAAATAAATTAAATAATTTATTTAGGTTTACTCAAAATAAAAAATAATTGTTTTAGTAATAACGTATTTGCTTCTGAGCATAATTTTCTCCTCTTTGAAAGTAGAGAGTCTTTTAAGCTCTTGCCTCATCGCGCAAGGCTTAAACAGCTAGTAGCCATAGGACTTAGTCTGGCCGAAGTTGATCAAACTGTGAAACGCTATCTATCATTATTATTCAAATTATTTTGGTAAAGACCTCTGTCACTTGCTCCAAGGACTTGGGTCTCAGAGGAAAGCCCTTAAAATCTCCGAACTCTGGTTTCGCAATTCCCTCAAAGAATAAATATAATAATCATGAAGAAAATGATGAAGAAGAAGAATTATTCTTCTTTAACTGAAGTCTCATCGAATTAGCTATAAATAACTTCTCTCACATATGTCCTTATCGCTTCATAAGTAATGCGCCCATCCTTCATATACCTATACTCGTCTACATACTTATAGTTGTCAAAGTCGAAGCCTCTTTGCTTAAGTTCCTCGTAGAATCCTATATCTGTGTTCCAAACATCCTCTCTTTAAAATAATGAGTCAAAGAAGTTTTGATTGTTTATTTGGCTTTTAGTGTACCAGAGAGCAACCACAGATCCAAAGTCTTCTCCCCTCACTGCTAGGAATTCTGATAGCAAATTGTTTTGGAATATTCCATCTTTTCAGTTGAGTTACTCTCGCTACTGTGTTAAGAGCTATTAATCTAAGAGGAGCAAGGAAGGCGCCAATATCAAAAATATATCACACAGTCAATTTATATCTGCGTTGTACTTTTGATATTCTGGTTAACTTGCCAAATGAAAATAGGCATTTAATCAACATTTATAAACAAAATGTTATTGCATTAAATTGGAAATTAATTCTCCAAAAAATATATTACAAAATTATAATTTATAAATCAAAATTAAGAATAAACGAAATACTCATATATGGGTAATATTCAGGATAAATTTATTTTTTGAAATTTTCTATTTCTTTTAAAATGCAGAAAATTTAAAAGGCTCTAAAACTCAAGGAGAGGAATCCTTTAAATGATGTTAGTATAAATATATGGTTCATTTCTTATTTTTCTTATTTTAAATTGTAATAGAAGTTCTAAAAAAAGAATTTAATGGAAAAATAGAGAAATTGTAATTTTTTTAACAAAGCTAAAGAAATCATTTAGCAATACTTTTTTTTCAAATGGTAATTAATATTTTTATTTGAATCAATTTTTATTATAAGAGTTTAAAAAACTTGTTTTTTATTTGTTTATATTTCTTATTTGTTGATTGTGAAGAGAAATAGCAAAAGTTTCACATGCCATATGGCCTAGACCAAGATATTAAAAATCTAATAAAATTTATATTCAATGAAAGATGATACTTAATCTCGTGGAGTTGCAGTTCTAATTAAAGCTGAGATTTTTATAAAATAAAGACTGAAATAAGATGATAAATTAAAATAGAAGAAAAAATCGAGGTTGCAGTGTTTTCATTTTGAAAAGAAAATTATTTTCACCATTCGATATTCAGCAAGAAATTCTAAGAACTTTGTGACCCTGCAACTTTTTGTGTTGGAGCACTCAGTACAAAGCTTTAAACAAGTTTTGCAAGAAGAAATACTTGCAAAATATGAATGCGCGCATTATATATTATATCTTGTTACTGAGAGGAGCTGTGATGTTGAATAAAGAGGAAAGTCATATTAATTTTGAGTGCTAATCAAACATACTGCAGATAATAGGGTGAGCGATTTTAACTGTCGCAAAGTTGCAACTCTCCATTTATTATTTTTATTAATCACTAATTTAAATTTATTTCTGAACTTTAATTAATGGCATGCATCTTCGCAAAGATCCACAAGTTAGGAGGTGTTTTCATACCTCTCCAGCTGCCTATAGGAGTAAAAACTTCTAAACCTGTTCCATCTTCTCCAAATGCAAAACTTCCCATATTTAAGAATCTAAAATTGATCACTGGATCTGCCAATCAGAATTTCAGGCTCCATCACAAAGAGTAATTAATTTAATTCGCTTAAATATTTTCAATGAGTTTTCATACCTCTGCCATTATTTGATTGGGGTGTGCGAAGTTCCTCAGCTCTGGATACTTGCAAATCAGTAAATCTCCTTTCTGAAAATCTTATAACCTTATTGGAAGGCCATTCATTTGTTTGAGGCCTTAAGGTGTGAGGATTATCTACCACCTATATGACGCAAGGATTGGAATGAGTGAATAAAGTACTCATCCGTATACCAGTTCTCAGACACATAAGCATTTTAATTTTTCTGATAAAGCAAATTAATATGTTTTAATATTTTGAATGGCAAATCAAATTAGTCTTCACAAGCCAGTGATTTAATTAAAAACTATATGATTTTTATATATTTAAATGATTTCTTGATGAAGTCAATGTTGACGCAGTATTGTTCTGAGATTGCTCTCAGTAGTTCCAAATCCACTCTTTTGCTAAATGATTTTACTACATGCCCTGCTTTTTAGCAATTATTTTGCTCGTATTTGATCTCAGCAGTATTTAAAATATGATTTATTTTCATGATGAAAATATTTTTATTGTCTATTGTCATGAATGAGTCATAGAACTTCTCATAAATAAAAATCCGATCAAATAGATATATACGCATATTCTCAATTTACTCCTTGAGTAAGCCCATGGAAAACACCTAATACTCAATTCTTTGAAAGACACTTGTAATAGAGGGTGGCTAAAAGAAACTGGAAAAATATGAACTCCATTTCCACAGGCTACTTAAGAAATGCTGCTACACGTTTACTAAGTGGCTCATCAATAAGTAGAGACAAAGGAGAAGAAAAATATTTGTAGAAGTAATTAAGCAACGCTAAAGCAAAAATATATCTCAAGTGTGTGTTGACTTTATTTAGCAGCGTTTCTCCTTGGACTTTAATACATTAATTTTAAGTTGTTTTTAAGTATTGATTTGACTATCTTTCACAATCAACTTGTAAGAGTAGCGGATATTGAGTGGGTCAGACATCGAAGGGTCGTGCCTCAACTCAAATCAGTAGCAATAATTTGAAATAATCGTAAATTGAAATCGAAATAAAATTGAGGATTTTTTATTAGAGAGTCTAAAATTTCTTTTTCAATGGCCTACATTTCACTCATTAATTTATTCTTTTTACAAAAATATGCTAGATAGTTTGAACTGTCCTTGTAGTGAGTACATTTGTAACTGTGTTATATATTAACTTTGGAATGCAGTCTTAAAGGTACTCTGGAGTTATTCATAAATTTTTTTCTAAGCATCTATAGCTCCTCTTTGAAAGTAAAATCTATTAGAATTTAGGACAAAATTCATATTCAAAATAAGCTGTAGATATAATTTGAAACGCTGAGCACTGCCAAATTATTTAGAAATAGGAAGTCTCAAAGAATGTCAAAATCATTTATTTTTATATTAGTGAATGCGATCAAAAGCTTATCTTCTTTGACTGAAAGTATTAAACTTCTATTTAGTTATTATAAATTGTTCATGGGAGAGATTAGAGTTACCTAGGTATAGATAGTTGGATAAGAGCTATGATATTTGTGAAGTGAGGAGCCAGGAAAATATATTTTATATTCATAATGAATACTTATACTTAAATAAATTGACAATCTATAAATAAAGCACTTAAATAAAAAATTGATATGTAATCTTCAATATATTTCTATTTATAGTTCTGCACACATGGCATGCAATTTATTAACTACCATCCTCTCCAAAGTAGAATCCTATTCCAAGAATCTAAATTCATTTCTTATTATTGAGCCATTTTCATCTAAAAGCTCATGAAACTCTGGCCTTAAGCAATTCAACTTCAGGATTGCAACCATTGAATAGCTCGTGAATAAACTTTAATAGATAAATTATAATTTAATATTTTTGTATTTTTATAGCATTTAAAATAGTTATCAGCCACTTCATCTAGAATTTAAAATTTATCACCTGGTGGTCTAAATTTACTTTAAATTATTTTTATGTTATATTTTATTGGTCTGAATGGCAAAACTTGATATGCTCTAGCTTTTTTGAAGAGCTTAATTCCTGGAGGTAGGTTTGGATAATCCTCGTATTTGCAAATAAACTTTTCTATTTTAAGTGGCTATCACACTAAATCCTGAAGTAATTAATTCAATGTTCCGTATTCAACTTTTCTCACCTCAACTCAAAGATGATTTCTATTACTTCTTAAATTAATGAACTATTTAAATGTAAGATATTTATTTACTGCCTGCTCTTGTAGGTCAGCACTGCTAAGATTTACCTCTGCGAACTGTATTCTATCTGCTATTAGCCTCACCTGGAAATCCCTTATTTAAATCTGCTGCCAGTACGCACCAATTTATAATCAACATCATCATTTATTAAACTATATTTTCCTTTATCTCAGCCCTGAAGAGCAAGCCACAAAAAACTGGCCAATACAATAATTACAATTCTTATAAATTCCTAATTTATAATTAAGGCCCTCTGAATGAGCTTATTTTTCTGAAAAGTAGTATTTCTGCTCTCCGAGATACTTTACTTTGAAACCTGCGAAGAATTCCTCCTCAGCAAACATCTTAGAAAGCTCCTTTACAACTGTGGCCAGATCTCCTTGCAAATTTAAGAATGAATCTTATTTCTGTATTTAAATTGATGTTATTCTTAGCAGTGTACAAGCATAAATATAAAATACTTCTTGAGGCCACAAAAGAGATTCAACACTTCTTATCTTGTGAATTTATGTCCACAGGAACAAATTTTCTATTCTGGAAGAGAGATTTGGCTTTAGTTAAAGGAGTTTTCGAATGACGAAGATGTTTGTAAAGTTTCCATTATTGTTGATTTCTTACGAGTTATTTCAATTTTTTAAAAATAGGATATTTTAGGATTTAAAATGAATCAAAATTAAAACTATATCCTAAATTCTCCATTTTTAATGAAGAGAGATTTATTTATGAAAATCTTGCTTGATATGTATATGCTTCTGCTAAAATCTTTTTGAATAAGGATACGTTAAATAATAAATGTAAAGTAAAATTTAGGGAATAAATATAATAATCAATTTTAAAACCAGCACTTATTACAGTACTAGTTATAATATCGAATTGCTATCATATGTAAGACGTTAAATAATAAATTGATATAAAATGAATTTTCAGAATCTCAGTCTGAAGGAGGCTCTCTTCAATAATGAAACTCCTCACACTTTACTTCCAGAGCAGCAAGACATCCAGCCCATGATAGAGGCACTCAAGCAAATCAGACCAGTCTCCCATCGAGGCTAGTTTAGCAACGTTCACATGCGCAAGAGCTTCAAAATTCAAATGGCCAGCAAGAACCAGCCAGTCAGTTCTAAGACTCAGCTCCAAGCTATTATCAATACCACTGATAGTTCAGCTGCTCTATCCTCTATTAACAATCCTGGTTTCTAGAGTTCTAACTTCTTAAACACCAACGCTTTTGAATCTCAAGCGCTCTCTCTTGCCTCTTTAAGCAGAGGTTCACTCCAGGTACTTTCCACAAATTGATCTTCCATAAGTGTCTTTTATTGCTTTCCACAGACGGCACCAGTCAACTCAGAGTGTAAGAATATAAACCAGACCATGCTAACTAGCAGACTGAATACTCGGGGTGGTGACCCTGGCGAGTAAATAAAGCTCTATCAGCAGTACTTAAGAGACTACAAAGACACGCAGAAGACTTTCAGAGAAGACCTCTCCAAGACTTTTCAGCTCCTGGAAATAGAAGACTTGAAAAATGAGGCAGCCATTAAGAATGATAAGCAGCTGTAGTCCAATAACTCAAAGTCAGGAGGAGGACTTAAGAGCTTGAATTAGGACTTAGAAAGCCATCTTCTGAGCGATGGAAAATAAGTAAGCGATGGCTAAAAGTAGGAGGCGAGAAGCTTGAACTAATCTAGAAGTTTGATAGGAAAGCAACTCAACTAAACTATGAAAAGCAGAGGCCTCTCTGGAGCTAAAACTGCAAGGAAAATTGTCAAACAGAGTGAAGTGTAGCTAGATGATGTCAGGGAAAAGACCAAACACTTTCTCCAAACTACTACTAAAGTTTCTGCTGCAGATAATAAGAACAGTTAAGAAAATTAAGACTCTCAAATATCTTCCTAAAGGAGCAAGGTGTAAAAATAGATTGGGAGAAGGACACAGAACAGCTATGATATGGAAATCAAGGTCTCACATATAGAGAAGACTTACCACGAGTTTGAGGAATTTTTCAAGGACTTCAGATAAGAGAAGTAGCAAGAGCAGCTCGATCAAATCTAAACTCAAAATATAGATTTATTAGAGGTCAGAATTTTTTGTTGTTGAGTTTTATCAGCCAAACATCTAGACACATATTTAGCAAGATCAGTAAATCAGTCATCAGTACTCCCAAATGATGCAGAAGAACTTAATTAAAGACTAGGAGATCCATTCGAAGATAGAGGAGAAGTTTTATAAGCTGAAGACTTTGAAGAAATCCATAGGTGACTTGAGGCAAAGCCTTTAACATCTCAACTATCACAGAGTGATTTCAGACTAGCACATAATTTTCACCGATAATTCGAAGAGCAGTAAATGCACTTGCAAAAATAATAAGTTTCTCAATAGAGCTTAGTATATCCACCAAGGAACTGAAAATGTGCAGAAGAGCAAGAACAACAGTCTGAATAACTCATTCATCAAATAGAAAGCTCACACTACTTAAAACTCAAGACCTTCAACTTCAGCAGCCTCGAGAAGTTTCCCGAAACTATTAAAGCATTTGATTTTAACTTAACTTAGGAATTAGGATATTGGAAATAAAGTCAGAAAGTAAATCCCGAAGCTATAACCTTGACCCTACAAGCTTAGAACTTAAATAGGGACTTGCGAATCTTGATAGATGGGCATGTGCCTATCACAATAAATCTAAACTCTCTGCTGCTTGATCAGACTCAATCTTTCACGTTTCAGCCAATTGATGAATATCTTTAACAGCAACCGAAGTAGGATCTTAGTAAGGTGTTCATGGACGAGATAGAAAAGCAGAATAAGGATATTACTTCAATTAATATTTTAAACTCTATCTTGTAATCATTTATTTATGGATTTTATTATTCTAAACTGCCTTTGGATTTATAAACTCTTAAGAGCTTTAATAAAATTTTCGTATCTTATATTTCTTCTTTCTTCTATATTAAGATCTTCGATCAGATTCAGAGCTCTTTTATCAAGGAGCAGCCTGTATGACAGATAAAGGCCCCAGGCTTTTTAATAAAAACCTCATCGAGTTAAGCTAGTTGAGCGACCAGCTACCTCTGCAAACTCAGAGTTGGAGAGCTTCAAATGATCTGCATAAGAGGAACAAGACCAGATTGATTTAATATCATTTTCATTTTATAATTGACAAACATGACTGTGGATCAGAACAATGGGGAAGAAGGGAGTGAAAGAGTAGAAGGGGTGCTTGAGAATGAGGTAATGAGAAGCTTGTTTGACCTGGAGATGTGCGTCCCATGCAAATACCAAAAGATCTTGCTCAGGGATTTCCTCCTCTAAATTGAAAGTTTGGATATGGGCTCTCAATACAGTATAGCGGAATTTAAGACCAAATTATTCTTCATGGATTTTACTTATAAGGCAAAATTATTAATCTTTCTTAAGATGTTTTCTTTTTATTTGTTGAATAACTTAAGGATGGATGATCTGATAGAGGAACAACTAAAAATTTCATAGATAGAAAGATAGAGTTCAATGACAATAGACAGGTGCAAGCACTGCTCTCCAAAACATTAGAGTAAGAAAAAATCTTCATTCGAATAATTACATTTAGAATCCAGTAGGATTAGTTGAGGCAGGTTGGAAAACTGTTGCCCTTACACGCTTTTATAAATGAGAAGGCCTATAAATTCATGGGCTTCATCATCTCCATGATGTTTTCATTTTATTCTAACATACTTTAAGTATGAATCTTAAGTCTTATTAAAATTTTTGTAATACTGCGATGCATTCACAGACCAGTAGAAGCTCACTCAAAAGTAAGAATTTACATCTCTAAATGATCTTGATTATTTATAGTCTTTAATCTGAGCTATCTGAGTTGAAGTACACGAGGGGTGACAACGAGCTGCTGTAGATGGAGTTAGTGACTCTGAAGCAGCAGCTGTCTGAGGCGAATGAGTTACTCAACATCTACAACAAAGACAGGCAAGTAGTCATCAAAGACATAGAGAGAGACATCCAGTAAACCAAGTCATCGACAATATAACTGTCATCTATTTCTTGACTGAGTTTAGCTGCACCAATCCTTTGACAGCCAGACAAGGCAGCAGATACAAATCAAAGAACATATTCAGAAGGAGGTTAAGACTGCCGTCTCTCAGATCCAGGACTAGAACAGCTCCCACAACTTCAGAGCTGGAGGAAATGATGAAGGTCATTCTCAAGAAGTTCGACATCATCAAGTATTCACTCAACCAGAATTAAAGTGTCTCAACTTAGACCACGATTGCTGCCAACCCTCGGGCTATCAGTACTGCAGATGGAGGAGCAGACTCTTCTTAGAGTGTGTGCATGAGTGGCATAGCTGGCAGAAGGCAGTTCTGGAGGAAGATGGAAATCCTGAGGCCCATGATTCAAGCTGAGCTCTCTCGAAGAAGGCAGTATGAAATGTGATCTTATGTTAACTTATGAGGTGTTTGAGGTGTCTCAGATATGTGAGGAGTTCGTGTCGTTTGTGACCAAGATAAAAAGCAAGAGTAACGAGAACCTGCACATCCCACTCTCCAAACTCCCCTACTTAAGTATAAGTAATATTTTTACACGATCATTCTGGAGAGCAAGCAGGACAGAAGGAACTCAATCAAGAAGGGGAGCAGTCCTAACACCAATTCCACAGTCTAGCTCTCTTACGCTCTTGACAAAAAAGCATCACCACTCATGAACGATGTGCTCAAATACAACGGAAGGGACAAGACCTTGAATTTGCTGATGGAGTTCCTGCTCTTTAAGAATTCTCATAACAAGAAGGGAGACTCAGTTATATTTATCAAATTGATTACATATAAAAGTAGCTTAAAATATTCCTAATTTTATTTGGGTATAATAGATTTGAATCATCTGTTCAGCTGCATAGAGCGAACTAAGAGTAATAAGTTGCATCTGAGTTCCATTCTATTCACTCACTTGTTCAACTATCAGACTGAGATGCAGGAGCTAGAGCAGATCTTTAAATAAATTAGAGTCTGATACTTATATATAAATTGCTAATGAAAAATGAGCAATTTTAAAATGTTCATTTTAAGAGATTAGTTAATATCCACTACTAATTATTATTTAATATTTTTAGATGCACTAAAATAGCATTCGAGAGGTGAAAGCATTTACTTCATTTTATAGTAACCATTATATGTAAACTTATTTAAAGAAGATTGCACCATAAAGGGTCGCACAAGATGATTGATATAGGAGTGTTGAATGGAACTATGATTAACTTAAACGAATCCATAAATCGCAAAATCTATAAGATGGTGATCACTACTTACAACTTGCTTGAGAAGATTTTCAGGAAGGACGTTTACATCCAAGCGCTTTTCAAAAACTTGCTGAGTCCAGAAGCAATTGCCTTCCACCAAACTGATCTGCTGAATAGGAAGCTGTCCCTGAGGATAGTGTTCACACTCTTCGAGCGAATGATGGGGAAGATGCAGCTGCTCTTAAAGCAGAGTCTAATTGATTCTCTCTACAGTCACTATTCAGTGGGAGATGACTTCAGAGAGTCTTCATCTCTGGCTAAATACTTCTCTCTAATCGCAGTTCAGATCATAATGAAAAATCCCTCAAAGAGTGGGATGCACTACGACTGGCTCATCGACTAAATTCATGGGCTCATCACCACCAAGACTTCAGTTTCAATCCAAGACCTGATCAATGATGACTTCTCGAGTGAGAATGTCTTCAACATGGTGCAGAGCTAACTTATTAAAAGCAAGGAGGAGATGAGCAATGAGAAAAGGAGAATGCCAGAAGAGGAATTCAACGCATTTAACTTGCAAGCCATTAAAGTAGAGAGTCAGTTCTAATCGCCCTAGACTAGAAACATCCTAGCCAACAGCTATATAGATATTCACTAAATATATTCAGCATTAATGCATTACAAAAAGTAATAAAAAGATTTGTATATAAAACTATTACCAATATATAATCTTTGGACCATCATTACCGGTACAATTTTGATAATAAAACCCCAGATGAGGATGGGTTTGTGTCCTCAACTTATCTCATGTCCTCTGGAAATAAGAGGACTGATCAAGCTAAGTCTGCTCTAATCTAACTCGCCTCTAGTTTAAACAACAGCTCTCCCGGGTAAAATAAAATCCCTAACTATTCTCATTTATCTTTCTCTTGCTTTAAATGAGTCAGTGAGTGAGGTGAGTCCCTCTCCAAACGTGTTACGTGCTCGCTTTGGATAGCAGAGCAAGTTGAATGACTCTTTAGACTAAGATGAACTTGGATTTGCAGAGCTCAATCACATCACAGACCCCAGTTTAAAGCAAAAACTTGAGGCAAAGAAGGAGTCTATCTTAGAGCAGCTGACAATTGAGAAATTCATCAGGCTTCTAAACTATGAGAAGATAAACTTCCCCTTGATCAAAGAAGCCCTGGACGACTACAAAACTTATAATGTTTAAAGAGAACAGGGGCAGGAGGACGTGAGAGTTGAGAAACCTGCAAACTAAATTAAGACTGAGCAGCAGTATCTCTCATTCATGTACATCATGAAACAAGGTAAGATAATAAATTTAAGTTGGTAACTAACTGACTGTAGAGAAAATAACAGCGAATTTTTACTATAAGTGATGATATTATTTTTAACTTGGAAAACTTCTTCACGATCATCAGACGGTACCTCATAAACGAGAGATCTATATTGTAATTATAAAGACTAACTTTATCTATATCTCGTTTAGGATTGGGTTATTTTAAATCTGAGTAGTGCATTATATATTTTGAGTGAGTTATTAGACTTCGTGAGTATCTTGATTCTGCTGAGTTTGAAGCACCTGGAGGAGCGGAAAGCAATTGTGCACGAGGTAGAGCTTGAAATTTGATAACGCATTTTGTTTAGAAATACAAGGCTCTTGATGAACAAGGGAAGGGGCTGACAGAGCAAGAAGTTCAAAACTTGTTGATGCAACTAGATTTCCACAGACACCTCAAGCAGAAGCAGTTCCAACACATCATAGAATTAAAACTATACATTTTTAAAGCCAATTTTAAAAAATTATATATAGAAGATGTAAAGCTGGCTAAGCTGGCGAGCTTAATTCAGACATAGCAACCGAGGGCTGGTTCTCCTTTCAAAGCAGCGCAGCTGAAGCAAGCTGGTAAGATTTCTATGAATGAAGTGCCCAAGCATGTCACCTCCAGCCAATTGAATCTCCAAACTTAAAACCTCAAGATACCCCGCCACTCCCATGTATCTCTATCATTTTATAAGCAACTTAATTTCTTTTGTTTGATTAAATGCAATACAATTTGTTCAGAAGTATTTTTATTTAATGCTAAACTTTGTCTTTATAAGATAAATAGCAAATAATAATCCAGTTATTTATTTTAAATCTGCAAACTTTAAGTTTTCAAATCCGTTGTCGCAGGCCTCCTTCACCTCTGGCGCAAACTCAGCTATTTAAGAGAGTGCAGTCGACACTGAGAAATTTGAGGAGTTCCAAAAGCTGCTTGAAGAGAAAAAATCTGACTCCTTCTTAACCTTTGGTTATTCTATCCTTTTAAACTATTTACGAGGAATCAATATCACATTTTTAAATTATAATAATACAATTTTATGCTTTTTTACATATAGTTGTAAAAATAATAAACAATAGTAGAGCAACTTTAATTTGTAGTATTTTATAATTATTTTATTAAAAAGCTTATAAATTTTGTTGTAATTTGTTTATAATCTTGTAATACAAGATAATTCAGGAGCAGATTGAGAACAAATGGTGGCTGTTGAAAGAACTGCAGTTGGTAAATGAGGAATTCCAAAAGATAAACAAGGACGTGGAACAGAAGAGGACTCTCAAAAATATCAAGTCTAAAACTGCAAGTGCAATTAAGGAAAAAGATCTAGCCACCAGAGATCCCAAGTGAAAAAAATACAAATGCTTATTAAAATTGCAAACTTAAAATTCTTAAAGTATATTTAAGCTAAATTCTTATTTCTTACTTAAAATATGGATCTATAAAGTCTAAAATAAACTAATAAGACCAAATCATTATAATGATTAATTTAAAAAATCCATTTATTTTGAGCAATATTTATATATTAAATTTGAATATTAATGCTAGAGTTACTATTCTAAAACTTGGCTAATTATAGGTTAAGTGAAAATTAATAGTCCTACTACTATCTTAAATTATTCTTTTTGATATACTGCAGCTATAAAATTTGTCTTTAATAATTTGTTTATATTGAGTTAATGATTCTCTAAAAGAGGATCCAACCACAAACCTATTCTTTGAATATAAATGTCAGTTATGTTTATCTAAAAACTCTTTTCAAATCGACACCGAAATGTCAATCTAAGAAGGAATGAGCCCTTGGTACTCATCATAAAAATAAACTTCACAAATTTATTTTACTCAAATCTGGATGTCTTGTTTTCTGAATTTATCCATCATCTCTGTGAAGGCAAGTTGGCTTTGCAAATTGCTATTAGTTTAAGCTAGCTTAGTAAAAAATACAGATTTTATTTTTCAATTATGTATTTAGTATTGTGATAATAGGTTTTAATTCTCAAAAACAAATTAAATACAAAACTATTGAGTGGCAGTTGCAAAGGCAAGTTCTAGTCTCTAGTTTAGTTTCTTCTATCGGCGACAATTTGAATCAAGACATAAGAAAGAAACTATAAAAATAATCGGGTATCTGAAATCGCTGTAATACAGTACTTTTAAGAAGAATAAATGCATCTGAGGTTACTAAATTTTTATATGACTTTCGTAGAGTAAATTCTTTAGTCTTTACAATATAAAAAAAATAAAAATGTCTTTTTTAGATAAATTTCAGTTTAAATATTTTGATATTTGCATATCTTAAAACTTAATCGACCTAGGTGATTTGAGAGTTGCTGAGTATTTTTGTGGGTGTTAAATAATCATTTAAAAATTAAATCTGCTACCCATAGAAGGAGACTCAATGGAGATCTCATCTTAGCAATAGACTCATTAATGACTTGCATTTAAATATAGTTTTGCTTATTGCATCCTACTATTACAATATATGGTGAGCAGAAATTTCCGAAAGTTTAGACAGAGTTCAATAAACCTTAAATTAGAAGAAGAGAGCGATCATATTTGTGACTTCGGTCATTCCAAAAATCATATCATTCAAATTTATACTACTCTAAATTTCATCATTTATCTTAAATATAGTAATTGGTGGGAAGGCAATCATGGAAAGCTATTGCTATAAATAAGAATAGAAATAAATGAAATATAATAATCATTAAGTTAATAAGTACTTTAAGTTTAAGTTATTGCCATTTTATTATGGAAATTATAGAATTGATAAAACAGAAAATTAGAGCATCAATCATTGTTTTTAAATAAAAGTAACATTTTTCAAAAACTGTAATTGAGAATATAAGTTAAAGTGATGTCATCGTCTTGAATGTACTTCTTGTTAATCATTCACTGTGAGGAATTATTATGCTTTGTTGAGAGCCTCTTAAGGTCTTGTCTTAAGCAACATGGCTTAAATAATTAATAGCCATATGACTTTGTTTATCCAAATATCATATCAATGGTTAAATAGGCAATTATTTATTTATCCATAACTTAGCGCGCTGTAAATTTAAAAAGCGTACCAAATTATTTTGGTCAAAACATGAATAACCTAATCGATTTAATTTCCAATTATTATTAAATTAGAAAACATAAATCTCGGGCACTCGAATTGGAACCAAAGTCTGCTTTGCTGGGGTAGGAAGATTAGCAGACTATTACTCATTGCCTCCGTCACATTGAGTATCACTCCTGGAAGCGATATAGTTTAGTAATCTTAAAATGTGAACAGAGAAGAGTAATAAATGAAGGATGCATGGATTAGATTGGGGCTCCGAAGAGTTGTATGAGATGTGCAATATTCCCCAAATAGGATATCCTAATCCTATATTAACAATCCTCGAATGGTAGGGTCCAAAAGGAGTAATTATTTTGCTTTTGATCGCTAAAGAAACACAAGATTAAGATTAACCGTATTTATTTTGCTACAGAGTTGGCATCTTATGTGAAGATAGTATTTCAATTTTGACCACGAGCATTACTTTAAATTATCCTATGCTGTAGCGTCACAAAATGAAATGCCTTTTAACTACTTAGGAGGCCTAAGTCATTTTATTCCCGCATTAAGACTAACCAGCAATAAGTAACTACTTAACTTCATTTAAATTAAGTTTTAAATTCTTAATTTTTAATTATGCATCATAAATATGAAATTGAAATTATCGAGCGACTCAGGAGCGTTTGGGAATCCTCTGATATCTCCCTTAGCTGAATTAGAAATCTCCTCGAAGAAATATATAATCTTCATAGATCGCATTAAATTGTTAGCTTATTTTCTCTGACAGTTTTCTCATTAAACTGAGATCTCACTATTTAAAATAGTTTGAAAAGATTGACATATATATATATATTAAATTTGTAGTAGTCTTAAATTGTATCGTAAATTTTTTTACCGTCTTTCATGAAGCGGTAACTATCCACGTATTTAAAACTTTCGAATTCAAACCCTCTCCCCCGGAGCTCCTCATAGAATCCGACATCCTCATTCCATAAATTCTGTCTCTTAGTTTTAACAAAAAAATGTATTTTTGAGAAATAAAGATATTTAACAATACTTTAACCTTAAATAAATAAGCAATATATTTATAGATCTAACAAATTTATTAAATCTTAGAGTACCACATGCCTATAATAGTGCCAAAATCTTCGCCTCTTACCCCTTGAAATTGCGAAAGCTGATTATATAAGAAATAATTATAATAGGAGCGAATAGAGTTACTCTAGCCATGGTATTAAAAGCT
Organism: Tetmemena sp. SeJ-2015; assembly: GCA_027382625.1. Classification (NCBI taxonomy): domain Eukaryota; phylum Ciliophora; class Spirotrichea; order Sporadotrichida; family Oxytrichidae; genus Tetmemena; species Tetmemena sp. SeJ-2015. Next base: position 34,027 of record JAJKFJ010022601.1, read on the forward strand.
ATGAGGATTTGAATAATTATTAGGCGCCAACATAACTCCAATATCTTTATTGCACTGCTAGTACTCTGCTTTACTAGCAAGGCATTAATACACGTTGTCAAAATTAATCTTTCAAATTATTCTTTTTAAATAATTGTGATGGGCAATTGCCAAAGTTTCTGGAAGGAGGTGACTCAACCCAAGATTAAATAAAAATTGATTTCATTTCAAAATTATTTAGATTCTTGAGTATTTCATGAAGCTGTAAATACAATATCTATGTTCATAGCATGCATCTTAGCAAACAGCCAAAGATTGGGAGGTGTTTTGAGGTCTCTCCAGGATCCACTGGGAGTGAAGACTTCGAAGTCTGTTCCATCTTCCCATTATAAGATGAAGTCGATGCCTAATATTCTAAATTAGTCTGCTACCCTTGCTATTAATATTTCAGGCTCAAGGAAGTAGATCTTCCTGATCTCGGCAATCATGGAATTAGGATAACAATAGTTTCTCAGCTCAGCATAAGTATTTATGAATAAATCCCCTTTAGGGAACATATTTAAGTCGATTGGATGACTATAGGTAGATTTATTTTTATTCTTAATTTCATTTGGTATTTGAGAGTTTTAGGGTCTTAAACGACTTTGATTGTGCAAGGGTTGATAAGAAATTGAATACTTTTATTTTTAATAGCTCATGAATGAAATAGTCGTCCTTAAACCAGCTCTCAGCTTCTACACTAATATTCGCATAGAAATAATTTTGCGAAATAAAGTAGTCTTTTTTAATAAAAGATATTAAGAAAGTGAGAAATGTTTTAAATTATTCCTAAATGATTAAAAAAGAGACATGAAATAAAATTTTAATTATAATATTTAGATCTTAAATGGCTGGTCTGAAGGGTATATCGAACTAATCTTCATGTTAGAGGGATTATAATTTTATAAATTTTACAGCTTATATTTAAATTAAAAACATATCTAAATTTAAAATTAATTCAAGTAATTTAAATTCGGGCAGTTGAAGTGTGAATTTTTCAGTTAATTTATTGAAATTAATTAGAATTAAATTATAAATAGTAGCTTCGTCACGGTTCAAAAAACTCATATTTATATTCAGTAATTAATCATACAAACCAACCACAAAATAAGTTACTCCTATAAGTTGGAAATGAGGAATGGTTTTAGATGAGAAAGATAAACTAATTTTCATTTGTGAGTGCCTTTCAAACAAGTTGCAGTTCAGTTATAATATGATAAACTATCATAATGTTACAACAATCTATTTAGAATTTAAATCAATCATCAATAATAATCCAAATTCTATATTACAAATTTAAATGATATAAATTTAAAGAGATTTCCTTACAAAGTCCACATGGGCACAATATTAATTCTCGATAGCTCGTAAAATTTCTATATCTTGTCGGATCCCAAATCCTTTTCCAATGTGAGAGGCTTTTTTGAATATAAAGAAATAATAGTCTCAAGAATCTCATCGAGGTTTATAAGTGTAAAATTAATTGAATCTTAAAAATTTAAGAAGTTGTCAGGGCGAATATAGAACAGTAGAATTGCTCAATTTTAAAATAAGGTATAAAATCTAATCAAATTTTGGGGGGCATCATTTATTAGGAAGGTTTATTATAACTTTAAAGCTTATCAATTATTCTCTTCAGACCCTTTTTGTATATATTTTAAGTAGAAAAAATTTTCTTTAAAAATGCTCTTCCCTCATTTACAATTTTAACTTTTTTTAATGTGAAAGTGATGAAATATCTTCAAGGTAGTTAAAAAGGCATTTTATATATAAACTACCTTTAAAATCAGTCTTAAAAGATAAAAAAGTCCTATAAACATAAAATCTTGATAAAGCATTTTAATTTGAAATAAAATTCACTATAAGTCCCCTCCCCTAAAATATTGATAATTTGCGATTTGATAATAAAGATGGAGCTGATCTTGTGCTCAACCCTCTAAAGTAATGTGGGCATCCCATTGGGCTTAATAAATCCCGTCACATAGTTGCTCCACTTTTACAAACTTGTCTGGAAAGCACTTTTTATAGACAGCAAATGCTTGTCTCCGATCACTAACTTAAATTAGGAATATCCAATAAGGCCAAGGCTGCGTTCCTACGTATAAATAATCTAAAATTTAATTTAATTGTAGACAGTTAACGACCTTAACTTTATAGGAGTATTTTAAGTTATTTGGATCTTGTGCTGTCGGATCACACACACTCTGCAAATATAAAAGTTATACTGGCTGATTAAATGGCACCTTAAATTAAAATACAAAAAGTTTAATATTAATCTGCAAGTAATTAATTTAAAGTTTGATCGATTCCATACTTTTGGTAAATTAGTCTATGCAGATTAGGTAAATTTCTACAACTAAAATGAAGAAATCCTATTTTCCTTTCTAAAATTTTGATTATTTTAATCTCAATACAAAAAAAATGATAGATACTTTCTTTTCATTATAATTTTTATGATTGTTTGTTTTCTTATTCTATCTCTTTATCCAAAGCACGCATTCTTTCCATCATGAGAATAGTTTATAATTTTAGACAGTTCTCGTTGTCAACACATTTGTTACTTCTCTAACATTAAATATTAATTTGGATCATGGAAGTAGTAGGCAGTGATTATTATCAGGTAAAAATAGTGTTCTATTTTTACTACGTTATAAATCATTCGCAGCTCTTGCTAAAAGGTTGAGAGTCATAAGAAATAGTAAATTAGGGAGGGAGCTGTGAAAAGCTGAGCACTACCAAATAAAAAATTTCATTTTTATTTCTCTCGAAGAAGGCTTTCAAAAGCTTGTCTTCTCTGAGTAAAAACTATATTCTTATATTATTAAATAGTTGTTATCTCACTACTTTGGATACGTAGTCTTAAAAAATATTTCACAAAAGCTGGTTGTTAATAGGAGCGAATAGAATCATATATCATTTAAGTTTAAAAAATAATAATATATTTAATTTCGTATCTTTTTAATAAATTATATTAGAAATTCATAGATAATTTTCTGAAAATAAATAAATTTATGTAAGTAATTGAGAGTGTTTTCATTAAAAATTATGATATTTCTAATAAATTATTAGCTCATTTAAAATATGACTAGATAATAAAATTATAGTAAATACTTACACTTCTAATGTAATCAAATGTTTCACTTATGTTATTAATTATTGGTCTATGAGGTTGGTGAAATGAGGCGCTAATATTATGCTTAATTTCCAAATCCCATGAAGTTGTACATCTGCACTCATAGTGGTCTCCTTATTATTCCATCTTCCCCGAAAAAGAAACCGATGCCTAAAAATTAAATAATTAATTAATTCTGCTCTATTTTTTATTTTTTATTTGATTGGATGATCATTTTCATCTTTGAGCTCATGAAATTCCTGTCTGAGAGTTTAGTTGCAATATTTATAATTACAAGGGTTGCATCCATTAAATAGCTCATGAGGGTGTTTATGACTCAGCGACTTCGTTCAAAATATCGTACTTTTTGCCCTCTGGTCTAAATTAATCATAGAATAGGAAATAATTAATTTTTGAACAACCTTATTCCAGCAGGCAAATTAGAGTAGACTTCGTATTTAATCTCATCGAGTAAATTCTGAAAAAATAAGTCTCCGAGCAAGGTGAAGATATCCAAAAGCATTTTTATTGTATGAGGATCCCACTTAACTTCGAGAATTATATTAACCTCGGTTTCATAAAAAAGAAATATTTAAATTAAAAGCTCTGAAAATATATTCATCCTAAAAGTCAGCACTACTTAGCTTCATTTCCGCAAACTAATAGTGCATTTATAGCTAATTTGAGAATATTGATAATTGGATAAAAGTATATGGATATTTAAACTTCGAATAAGACGACCTCTCTTAGGTGGCATGATTTATTAGAAATATGCAAGGACAGGAACAAACCAAAAAGAAAGGCAAATCTTCCTGATGCTTAATGTTAAATCATTGACGGAGCACTATTTGCTGGGAAAATATTATGCCAAAAGTAGGATGATAATATGACAGCTTTTTCCCCCTGGACCAACTTTTTTCACTCCTTAATAAACTCCTCTTTGACATGATCTATGTCTGGGCTGCATTTTGACTTTTTAGATAACAATGAAGATTTAGAGTAGTTATCTTGGAATTGTTAGCTTTTGGAATGTACAGCAAGATATTTAGCAAGCTTCTTCTTGCTTCTAGAACCAAGTCTCTTAGTTTCTATGAAGAGTTCTAATATATAAATTGATTTGGATTAGAGAGTAAGTTCTCAAATCAACTATAAATGACTATAAGATTTTCCAGTGGCTATTCTAGATAGAAATCTTGGATTTTCAAACTTGCTCTGTATTATTACTAAACGAGATTGATTAATTAAACTTTATTAAATTTTTAAACTTGTCTATTTGTAGCTCTGCAATATTCTTTGGTATTTATATTGTTTCTCTTCATATTTCTTGAAGTTATTAAAATTCCAATTTAAGATGATTCAAGACTCATTAGAATGGCTTTCAAATCAAAAGAATTTTCAAAAGCGATCATCCTTTATTGGTTTATAGTCGCAGGCTTAAAATTTTGATAAAAAAAACTTTCTGAAGTGGACATGATTTTTTTAAGTTAACTTTCTTGAGGAGTTTGAGTTGTGAAGAATTAACATTTATCACATATGAAAGTACAGGAATCTCCAACATAGTGCAGGCATATCATGAGTGCTAAGGTATCTAAGTCCTCTTGTTTTAAAAAGTGCAATCAATCAGCCCGGAATTTTCCTAAATGGACACTTTTCTAACTTCAAGGTATTTTTAAGAACAGCCAAAGAAATATAAATGAATTATACACAACTATCACTTAATTAATTTTGCTAATAAAGTTAAAATGAAAATACTTTGGAGTGACGTATTTAAATTCGCAGCTATTGGCCACAAAGTACTATCTATAAATTAATTTTCTCTATTAAAAACCAATTTAGAATGAAGTGAAAATTTAATCTTTCAGGTGCTTAAGCTGTCTCGACGAAGTAGACCTTGCCTTAGCCTATTTCATTCGCCAAATATCCTGGCAAAAAATCCTCTGTGAATAGTCTTTTGCTTATTTCTTCACTCACGTATTTCATACCTCCATGAATATATAATAATTCATGCAGTAAAACTCTTTAATTTTTTGTTGAAAGTTAACGTGGTTCTATTGAGTATACTTATTCAAATAAATTTATAATAAATGACTTTGGCAAGCCGCAAAATAGTTTCATGATTTCTTGCCTCGTTCTCTCTTTTTTCTTTGAGACTAAAATAAAAAAGCATCATATTAATTAATATAAGAGAGGGCGTTGTTTATGGATTACAAGTTTCGGTCTCGTCTTGCGGGAGACAAGTGGCGGAGTAATATAAGCTATTGTTCATTCACGACTAAAAGTTTTAGTTGGTTTTAAATTTTATTAGAATCTCAATTATGTTGGGATCCAACTAGCTTATATATATGTTTAATACCTATAGTTTAAGTGACGACTGCTACTTTAATATCTGTTTATTCTATTTGTACTAGCAGGAATTTAATATTCTTGCAACAAACTTAAGATATGTTTAATACAACTCCAAAAATATATTTACTGTCAACATATATCTTTCCTGATCAATCAATACTTAGAAGAAGTCAATTAATTTTTAGGTGAAAATTTATTAAGAAGAATATAAATATCATTGTATGATTATAAAATGACGAATAGTTTTGTAATAATTAATTACTTTATACTTATAATAATGCGAGTCAAACAAAATTATCAAAATAACTACATGATCTATCCTATCTCAGTTTCATTCTTACTCTAGGTATGATAGATAAAAAGTTAAGATTTTCAGCTGTTCCTCATCGCACTTCTAAGTTTCAAGATGTGCACATCAATAACTTGTTTGACTATCAAACTATTCTCCACAAGCGCACTTCAGTTAGTATGTGCTGACGAAGCTGTGTTTACACGCAAATCTTCATGAAGAAGAGTTGGTACAAGAAGCACGATAACATAGAAGTTTACGAGTAGAAAGTAAATATAACTACAAGTGCGTTACTTGCAGGAATCAGCGAAGACTCAGGCTTAGAAGCTTATGTCCTTCATCCTCGCTCTATCAAGCGAGAGCAGTATTTTGCGTTCCTTAAGAAGCTCAGAGAGAAGATCACAGACGGTGAGATCATTCTACTCGTTGACAACCTCAGCGTACACAAGACAAAGGAAGCGAAGAAGGCATACGCTGAGTTGAACATAACTCACCAATCAATATTAGGTTTAATCTCTATTAACTAATCACTTACCTTTAATCATTATAGCCTTAACCTCATATCTTTTTAAGAATTGGCCTTTGATCTTAATCTTTTAATCCTCGATTAGATTCACATTTTTTTTATAAGTCGTTTTAAGCTCATTAAAAAATATTATATTCTTTGATAAAAATAAGTTCTAAAGCACTACTAGTATTTTTTTATGATTAATTTATTTTGATAAATTATCCTTTAAATTGCCTCTTATAATGTTAGCTTTAAATATTAATTATTATTTTTAATTTGATATTAAACCTTCCTTACTTTATATATATATCACATAAAATGACTTTGCAAAATATACGAAAAATATGAAAACAAGTAATCTTAATCAAATTATAAAAGGCTTTAAATATAACAGCTACTTTCATAATTATCAAATTAAAGATTAAGTTAAGAGAGTAATAAAATGATTCTATAAAAGAGGAATCACTCACACACCAACTTAGTCTTTATTCTAAACAAACTATTGTTATATTAAGTCAAAAGCTCCCCTCAAATTGACACCGAAATGTCTATCTTAGAAGGAATGAGCCCTAGGTACTCATCAGAAAAATAATTTTTATTTACTCAAACCTGGAACTTTTGTTTTCTAATTAATTTTCTCTCCATCATCTCTCTGAAGGCAAGTTGGCATTGCAAATTACTTGTAGTTTAATCTAACTTAGTAAAAAAGCATAGAAAATTTGTTAAAAGTTTAATTAAAAAGTAAATGGAGAACTGAAATTTCCAAAGTTTTAGACAGTTTAAATGTAAATAAAATGGGAGAGCAAGAGAGGAATTGGATTATTTGTGACTTCAGTCATCCCAAATATCATATCATTCAATTACTTTTAAATATTTCAAATAAAATCAATATTTATCTATTTTCCATTAATATAAGATTGGTAGGAAGGCAATCATAATATAGCAATATGAAAATCTAAGGAGAAAATAGTCAACATTTTAGTTTGTAATTCTTATTATGTATAGTTATTTTAACAATTTTAATTATATTTGGCAAATATAAATGATAAGCTCAAAAGTATAAACTAATTAAATATAATAATTTTAAAAAAAGATAAAAGATATTTGTTTATTATAATTTCTAATTTATGTAACAATAGATTATAATTGCAGTGATGTCATCGTCTTGAATGTATTTCTTGTTTATCATTCTCATGAAATGATTTTTATTTTATTGAGAGTCGCTTTAGGTCTTGTCTTAAGCAACACGGCTTAAATAATTAATTCCCATATGACTTTGTTTATCCGAAGTTAAGTGCGCTGTGAGTTTTAAATGGCATATTCTCAAGTGCCAAATAACTTTCGTGAAAACATGAATCACCTAATCGATTATTTAAATATTAAATTATATAATTTATCGAGTGACTCTGGAGTTTTCGGGAAGCCCCTGATGTCTCCCTTCTCAGGATTAGAAACCTCTTCGAAGAATTATATTCCCCAATGTCAATATTGTTATCTCAACTTCTCTGACTGTGCTCTCATTAAACTGAGATCTCACTTATTTTGAAAAATTTTGTGAAATTTAAAAGAATATTCAATTTGTAGTAGTCTTAAATCGTATCGTAAATTTTTTACCGTCCTTCATGAAGCGGTAACTGTCAACGTATTTAAAATTTTCGAATTCGAATCCTCTCCCTCGGAGCTCCTCATAGAAACCTACGTCATCATTCCATAAGTTTTCTCTCTTAATTTTTGCAAAAATTATTAAATACAATCATATTATTAATACTTTTAATTTTTAATCTATAATTTTTTAATTAATCTTAGTGTACCACAGAGCTATAATACAGGTAAATATTTAGTAAAATATGGATTAAATTTAGTAAAAAAATGAAAATGGAAAAATAAGCACAGTTCATATGCGTCTAATTTAAACAATTTGTATACCTTTAAAATTATCATCAATTTCAAGATTTTTTTATTCTTGCAAATTTTTAGTGGGAGGGTTTTTCCGGAGTATAAAGAGATTCTTGCCCAGTTAAAGTTGAATTTAAGTTTAATATCACTGCACAAAAAATCATTTCCCTCTGAAGTGAGGTACAGGCGATATGATTAAAAAAGGAGTTATTTATTTTTAACAGAGTTTCGAACATGCAGTTGATAGGAGGATGAATTTGCCATTTAAACACCTATCGCATATTTTAATTTAACTCTCAACTAAAGTGCCGAAATCCTCGCCCCTCACACCTTGAAATTGAGAAAGCTGATAATTTATAAATTTATTATAGGAGCGATTAGAGTTACTCTTGCTAGAGTATTCAGAGCTATGAGAATATATATTTAGTCGCTAACATCACTCCAATTTCTTTATTATGGTGTGAGAACTCAGGTTTACTCGCTAGGTGATAATACACGTTGTGTTATAAATTAATCTTCTCATAATTAAACTCAAGCACTAATTAGTTGTGATGGGCTATTGCTAATATTTCTGGAACTAGGTGACTCATCCCAAGATAATTAAATAATTTAACAAAACACTTTAAATTATCTAATAAGATGCTTAAGAACTTCGTGAAGTTTAAATAGTTTCTCTATCCTCAGAAGCATGCATCTTTGCAAAAAGCCAGAGATTTGGAGGAGTTTTGAGGCTTCTCCAAGATCCACTTGGTGTGAAGACTTCGAAGTCAGTTCCATCTTCCCCTATCCTTTATGATAAAGTCCAATACCTAATATTCTAAACTCGCCAGCAACCCTTGCTATTAATATTTCTGGCTCCATGAAATAAGAATTTAAGACCTAATTAAAGAGCAAAATTGTACTGTTAAAAACAAAACAAGTGAGCAATTAGAATAATTACCTTTATACCTCGTGCAAACCCAGGATATCATAAGTGGCTGTGACCCGCCATAAACTCCATCATGATAGAGGTATTCACTATGCCGAAACATGGAAGCACTCTTTCCCTATGACTATTTTTTAAGACAAAAAAATGTATCTGCTAATGATGGTTAGTACGAGAGGCCTAAAGAATAGTCTTGGCTTTTTTTTAAGGTCTAAGAGACTCCATGGTGTTAGCTAACATAGCTAACACCTTCAGATGATAAAATAAGAATAATGCCTATGTTCTAGTATAAAAAATTATCTCCTCAAGAGACAGAAAATCACTACTGGGCAACATATTTTTATATCTTCCTCCTGAGTTCCTTAACCAATTTTAACTACCTTTATTATTCTTTATGGGCCAAAGTATTCGAAGAAAGGCACATTAAATTAAGGTCTAGAAGAATAGGTATTGAGAAGCATTTTTTTTACGTACGGCTTCAGGGTTCACTATAATACACGCACCCTTTAATTTAACACTATGCTCTTATGGATTAAAAAACCATATCATCAAGGAGTAAACAAAACTAAATATACGCTTTGATAGCTGGTTGTAGAATTTCTCTACTCTTCCCAAGAAAATTTTCATTCCAGGTCTGGCTTCCTAGATTATAATTTTTTTAAATTTAAACTCCTGGAAATAAATCTTCCTTATCTCAGCCATCATCGAATTAGGATAGCAAAAGTTTCTTAGCTCAGGATAAGTATTTATGAAAAGGTCTCCTATTTAGAATAAATTAAGGTCGATTGGATTACAAATATGAATAACTGATTTTTAGATTAATTTTGAATTACTATTGAGAGTTTTAGGATCTTAAACGACTTTTATTGTGCAAGAGTTTATATATTTTAGAAAGCAATAGTTTCGTTGTAAAAATAACTCATGAATGAAGTAGTCGTCAGTATACCAATTCTCAGCTCTAAATTTGTATTAGCATATTATACAATTAACTTTGAAAATAAATAATAGATTAAAATAGGAAAAATATAAAAAATAAATTCCTTGTCAAAAGAAGTAAAACAAATTAATTTAAAGACAGTCCTCATAGAGAATAAGTATATTTTAATTGTAAAAAAAATAAATACAAATTAGAATAATGTAAATTTTAAAATCTTACATTTAAGTTGGTCTAAAGGGAATGTCAAACTAGTCTTCACATTGGAGTGATTAATTTAATTTATTTTAGATAAATACAATAATGAGCGATTTCCTTACAAAGTCCACATGGGCACAATATTAATTCTCGATAGCTCTTAGAATTTCTATGTCTTGTCGGATCCCAAATCCTTTTCCAATGTGAGCGGCTTTTTTGAATAGAAGAAAACAATAGTGTCAAGAATCTCATCGATGTTTATTAGTGTAAAATTAATTGAATCTTAAAAATTTAAGAAGTTGTCAGGGCGAATATACGAAGCAGTAGAATTCCTCAATTTTATCAAAAGGTATAAGAATCTATTGAAATTGAGGGCATTATTTAACTGTAAGATTGCAAGATTTCTTTTTTAATTAATACTATCATAAAATTCTTTTTACTCATGAGATTAAATTCCATGATTTAAAATAGGAAATTATTTGGAGTTAAATTTTCAATGCCAGCTATAATATTAGCTGAAGAAAGAGTGTTTACTTGATCTAAATTATATTAAAATAATTGCGAATTAATAGGATTTTTATTTAAATTCTGACTCCAGAGATGAAATAAATTCTAAATAAATGTAGATTTGTTTTCTATAAATTAATTTAGAATTTAAACTCTAAGTTTGGGCCCTCCAAAAATGTTTATAATTTGTGATTTGATCATGAACATGGAACTTATCTTGTGCTCTAGTCTTTAAAGTACAGTTGGGAGGCCATTTGGTTTCATAAATCCAGTAAAATAGCTTCCCCATTTTTATAATTTGGTTTAGAAAATACTCTGAATAGACAACAAATGCTTGTCTCCGGATATAAACGTAATGATGAAATAAATATCCAATAATGCTAAGGCTGCGTTCCTGCGTAAAATATAAAAGATGATAAATTTAAAATGCATGTACAGTTAACAATTTTTACTTTATATTAGTATTTTAGATTATTGCAAAATTTGAATTGCTCTTAAAAAATTATAGGTAAAGTAATAAATTTGTTGGACTCACTATATACCCATAAAATTTTATAGTCTATACTTTACTGGGGAAGGTCAATGTAGTTTCTGATATCTTTCTCTGAGGAAAAAGCATAAGTATAATGCTGAGATACATATCATTTGTCATACATTTTGTCACCGTGGCCTGGATACGGCTATCCTACTCCCACTATATTAATATTATTAGGTGTCTGAGTGTTCTTCCAAGATTGGTCAGAGGACCTCTCAGAAGGAGTTACCTTTTCACCAATCAAAGTACTCACTGAACACTATTCTTAATCTCTACTACTCCCTTAACTGTTTCAGGCTCAGCTTTTTAATGACCCGGACTATTAAAACATGCTTATAAAAGTGTGTCTAAATTTGCACTTGAAAGGTTTTCAAATCTGCATCCTCTTGAGGAACTCTAGCTAGATCAAGGGGCAACCCAGACACCAGCTATCATCGTTAGTGGGGTGTGCTCGCTTATTCTTACTACCTTGATCATTTGAGAACAACCTAGATCCACCAGAGGAGTGCGAGACTAATACTTCTTTCTCAGAGATCGATAGCAGTAATTTCATTGAAGATTTATCACCTCCTCCATCTCTATCCAAAGTGTAGTTAAAAGGAATTTTAGACTATTTACCTAATAATTTATTTGCCATTGCACTTTAATACTCCATACTCAAATTGCTAATTATTCAAATAAGGGAAGAATATAAGGCTCGCTAACGAGCTGAATGCTTTATTCCTTATTTTGAAATAAATTCTAAAGGTATAATACTTGGGTCTGAGGCGGTGGGATCACACTCATAATAAATAGTGAAATTCAAAAATTTAGAATAAATGAAATTTTTTAAGTTAAATAATTTAATTATTTAATTTATCTTGGTTATGATCGATATGATTAAATTTTTCAAAATTTTGTAAAAATTTAAAAAAAAATATATTTAAAAAATAAGCAGAAAGTATTTATATAGCATAGGCACAATTATATGATAAATTAATAAATCAAACGAGCTCTCCCTAATTTAAACAATTTTAGTCTTTTATGGACAACTAGGTAAATACACCTTTATGCATATTATCTTATTTTAGGTATTTTATAAAAATTACCCATTATAACCATTATTTAATTAATTATAAGTGATAATTTTCTGATTATTTAAGGAGTTTTGCATGGCAGTGGCAAACTGTTCAATTCAAAATATATAATTGATATTTTTCAATGAGTAAAACTTTTCCTTAGTATTGATGACTATGCCCCTTGCATTTATGTTTTATTAAAGAGAAATGAAATATCAATAATTTAGGATAAAAATGATAGCAATGAAACGAGATAAAACTCTATCTATAAAGATCAAAATGGGTAAAGTAGATCCAAATGCATTTAAGACCAGAGACCAAACTCAAATACATAACATTCAAAATATTTTTTTTATAAATGCTAAAATAGCGCATTTAGCATTTAAATTTGGACGAAGAAAATCTAATCGTATCTTCCCCATAATTTTTATAAAGACTAACTTTAAAATTGAGAGAAAATATAATCGATATAATACTCGAAATTTTATTTCTAAAATTTTTAAATTGTAAGACTAATTATAACATTTCTTTGAAGCTAATTAATTTCATGTAAGAAAGATTATGCTCTTTTCAAGTATATATATCTCAACCCAGCCAATTTTAAGTTACCAATTCTTTAAATAAAAACTGGCTTCTCGAAAAAAATAAAAGATAGCAATTTCATAATTTATTAAATAAATTTGCAAATATAAGTCTATTAAACTTAATCGTTAATCTGTAATTTCATAAACAATATCTAAAAATCTTTAATAAATCGTTAAAATAACAATCACATTTAATCCTTAGCTTTTATATAGTGCTTATAATTAAGCAGTATAATATTGATAAGACTTTAATTGAATGAAGATATTTTCTCTCTTGTTTTTTTTAAAACATTGTTTTCTTATTCTATCTCAATTTCTAAAGAATGCATACTCTCCATCATTTAATAAGACTAAGGTTATATTTTAGACAGTTCTTGTAGTCAATACATTTGTTACTTCTATTCAATAAGTGTAAAATTTTCAATCATGGAAATAGTACGCAGTGATTAACTTGTAAATATTAATATAAAACGAGGCTTTAAATAATTTAAAACTCATAATTTTTAATATGATAAGAAAGTGAAAATAAGTTGTGTATAATTAATCTTAAGATAACTTAGTGTTAGGTTTCATAGGTTGCTTGATTATTACTTTGTTTACTAACTTTTTCAAAGATTCTGATACCTTGTCTATCTTACAATGTCTTGCTGCGAATTATATTGCATCATCTTCACTTTCACACTAGTAGTATTTCTCTGGTTTCATATCGCATTCAAGTATGATTGCAACTATAGACCAAATGTCCCACTGCACTGAACCGTTGAGCCAAGTCTGTCTCTCTTGCACCGATGCTTCCTCAATGTTTTCTCTTCTTACAACTCTGTTGAAGTCTATGATAAAGGGAAATTAGTGAAGTGAATCGTGGGTTATAAGAATAATATCAAAGCCCAATTCTTAATTAAAACTATATTAAATAGACATCAGTGGTTAGCTTATAACCTCTTGTTTAAAGACAATTAAATTCTTATTCTTATAATCCACGATTCACTTCACTTATTTCTCTTTAATCAAACTTAAAGCCAGGTTAGTTGACTTTAGTTCTCTGCAGCTTTTCTTTCTAGAAATTATACAGTTCATGAAGAGAATATGGATGGAGTTTGAGTTTTTGAGATGTTGATTAAATCAATAATCTTCGTTATAAAATGATTATATATTTACTCTGAAATACTTTTACCCCCGTGAATTCCTCTTAATAAATTCTAGTTATATTTATTATTTTTTCTTCGGTAAATACATCTTTTTTTTAAGTATGGATATATCTATATATTTTTGAATAGATTTTAAATCAGATTTGTTTAATTTAATAAAAATATTCTGGAGAGAGATTATAATTGCGCATGCATTCTTTGCATATTTAAATTACACTAAACTTTAAAAAATAACTTAATTAAATCCTTATCAATAATTTTATTATATTTTTATTTTCAAAATTTAGTGAAAGAACAAGCAATTTTGCTCTGAATAAATTAATTAAGATTTTATATTGAATATTAAACTTTCTGTAGTTTAAAAGCTGCCAAACTGCACAAGATAATATCTTTTTATAATAATTATTCAAGATCTACTAAAAAATATCTTTAACATAAAATGGAGTCTTCAGCAGCAAGGGAAGTCTAGACAAATACCGAAGAGAAGAAAGATATTAAAGAAACAAGCTTAAAACCAGCTACTGATGATGGAAAGCTACAAAACGAGAAAGATATAGAAGGTAATTAAAACATAATTAAAAAAGTTTTTTTAACTAATATTTATTCACTGTCTTATTTAACTTCTAGGTGATTCATCTGACTCAGAGTATGAGGAGACACAAATAAGTGCAGGCTTATTTTAGCCAGCACAATCTTATCAAACTTAGTTTCCCTCCTAAAACAGTAATAGTTAAGTAGAAGATACAGCTGAAATTTAATTTAAACTACCTTAATGAGTAAGACTGAAATTATGAACGAATTAATGGCCAACTACCACTTCTTATTTAATATTAAACTATATATAAAAAAATAGTTTGATGTTGACCTATTTTAACTAATATATTCTCCAAAAAGCATAATTGCATCACACTAAGACCCCTAAGAGAAGAATTCTAAGATGATTTCTACTAGTAACAAAACAATAGTGGCAATTATGAAAAGCAGTAGAATATTCTAATGGCTCGGATAAAGGAAAATTAAAAAATACTACCAATAAGTCTTTCAGAAATAATGGAATTAGCTTTAAGGAAACTCAATGCAGTGTATTAGCAAACTGAAGAAGAAGACGATCTAATTTATTACCTCTAAAAGTATTCAACTCGCTTTTCAGTGGTTATTACTGTCAAGGAATTAGCCAGAGGAGGAGAAGCATAACTTATTAAATTTTTAGTAAAGCTATAGTGTATCATTTAAGTCATGTAGATAACTTAGAAGTCGTCATTAAGAAATCGATTGCTCATCAGAAGTTCAAAGGCGACTCATATTTTCCATTCTATTTTTAGACTAGCTAAACTTTCAAAATGCAATCTAAACTATGATGAGAGAGACTCAGACACTAAAGTTGCTCGAATCAGACAAATATGTTTGTTAAGTTAAGGAAGAACTTATCTAGAAAGATACTTAAATTTATCTTTAAGATTCTTAGACTGATTTAATAACTGACTATATTGTCATTGTAGAGAAGGCAAGGTTTTCACTCAAAGATCTCACTAAAATATGGGGAGATAAGGGAGATTCTGAAAAATATGTGGAATATAAATTGAAATATATGTTGATCTTTGATAATTTAGAATACTTTTCAGCTCAAAAATTGGCCTACTACTTTTTGCAAGCCATGCAGGTAGTTTCTTATCTGCACCATAGAAATATTTACTATGGTGACATGAAGCCTCATAACTTACTAGTCTTTAAAGATTAACTAGTCAAAGTGGGAGATTTTGGGACTACAGTAAAATTTCTCTCAGAGAATACAGACCACGAATGAATGAATGAATAATTGAGCATGTAAAAGAATAATCAAATTCCAACCTCTTTATAGAGATCAGACTTAATTAAACAACTCAAGCATTATTAAATAGGACTTCCAGAGGAAGATTAGAGATCAGGAATTAGAGTGATTTAAATATTGCCCCATGGGGTAGGTTTGAC
>JAJKFJ010022602.1:0-54044 GCA_027382625.1 Tetmemena sp. SeJ-2015
TTAAAAATTTTCAATTATTAAAATAAAAGGGCTTAGTGAATCTATAACCGTTTTCACCGTTCACAGTTTTGTACGTATGCCATTTCAACGATAGATGTTCTACAGTCTACGGAGGATCTTGAGATAAGGGAAACTATCTATGGAAGATTTTCGCGCGCTTCCAAATGAAGTGCTTTTAGTGGCGAAGATTTTGAGGTTTCAATCAAAAAATTTGATGTCACATTTAAACTTGAAGTGCGATGAGGAACAGCTGAAACTCCAAATTTTCATCTGAAAAAGCAATTTCAAATGCAAAAGGTATAGTGGGCTGGCACTTCAACATTTTTGCGATGGAGTTGATTTGAAACTGGCTAAAAATAGATAAGGGTGACTAATCCATACCTTAGATAAAAATGAAACTGAGAAGGATGGATCATTGTTATTTTTGATTTAATTTCCTTTTACTCGCATGATTATAATTTAATAAAGAAATTAATTATACACAACTTATTTTCACTTTCTTATCATATTATGGGGTTTTTAATTAAAAAGTTTTAATTTTTAATTTAAAAATAAAAGCTAAAAATTTAAATTAAATTTAAAATTTTTTTTTAAATGTCTACCTGAACAACTACATCAACTACTACATCCACTTCTACATCTACAACAGCAAGCTCAACTAAAAAAACTTGAAGGAGACAGCCGAGGAGGCAAGTGTCCAGAGAAACAAAGGTATCCCTCCCGATTAACAAAGAATGATTTTGGCAGGCAAATTCAAAGAGATAAATAAGTATGCTTGGATTTGCGTACTTTTGAACATCATTAAGAACAAGATCTTCAACAAGAACAAGCAGAATCCTCTCCGACTACAACATCTAGAAAGAGTCTACATTTACCCTAGGGAGACAACTGCTTTCAACGAAGTCACTAAAACTCAAACTCAAACTGAGGTGGTTGGCATGATGATCTTGACATTGAATTGCTAGGAGCTGACTCCCTCATTAAATTTAAAAACATAATGGTTTTAAACTATCTCTAATTTAATATATAGCACTTTGCTCTAGAATACAATCTTGATTTGGTTCTGCTTACCCACGATGAACTAATCATATTCATCCCATAATAATCTATTTGAATTTGCGTATCCTGGGGATGGCCTTGATCTATATCACTATATTCAATAATAAAAAACTTTAATGCATAATAAGTAAAGTGCTCCATGGAAAATGTTTCCTCCTGTTAAGCCAAATATTCTCTCAAGAATAACTACCATATCCTAATGAACGATTGATTTAGTGAAGCCAGGTGCATATTCTTCAATCATATCAAAAGTATTTTTAACGAATTCATTTCTAGAATTTCATATATATATATCGACTCCTTTTAGTTTAGTAGGTGCATATTGAACGAAGAGAGTGGCCACTACATTTTCATCTCCCTTTTTGTTTAAAGATGGATCTAACATGGAGGGAATAACCATTTCAACCATTTATAATTGCAACTTATCTTGCATGCTCTCTGAGTTGATATGATTTGTGCCTTGAATATAGTTAGTCATGATCTCTATCTTTTCCTTCATGCTTTTGGCGTGCTTTGCTCTGTCATTCACATGATGATTTTAACTTTATCAAAATGATAGTTGATATTCTTGAGAGCTGTCTTATTTGTTAAAATTTGGCAGCTATGATGAGTAGCGTTTGAGATCACAATAGGAGCTGAAAAAACTTATTTCCTAATAGACTGGTGCAAATTTTGCTAGGTAGTTGCTTATCGATCCCATACCTCCTTTGATGAATTTATTTAACATCTGTTCTTGCCATCGATTTAAGGTCTTTGCAAAATTTCAGATTCAAAGTACTGATCGAGAACACCAATCATAGAATAATATTTCATCTCACTAGAATGCATCCTTCTTAGAAAACTTAGCGATCTCCTTGAGTTCCTCATCATGGCCTAGTAGCAAGTACTCTCCTTCTTTTTTAGTGGGAGTGAAGCTCGGGTAATATCTGCGATAGAGAGTGAGTTCATCCCTCCAGTTGCTGGGGAAGAGATCATCTATAATCTAGTTCCTCAACAGAGATAGCAAATAAGAGGCTCTGGAGAATACATACCCTGGGAACACCTCCTCAGAAACGGCTGCTCCTCTACTAACTACAGTAGACTTGAGATTGCTCTTTGGGAAAGGTAGTTTGAACAAATGAGTCCGTTGTGGCCCGCTCCAATGACTATCGCATCAATTTTCGATAATCTTACATAGCGTTAGAGTTCTAGTTAGCTGGTGTGAGAGAGAAAGCGCTTGATTCTTATGAGTTGCAAGTTTTTGTCGGAGTTTAGTAGATAGCAACATATTTGATAGAGTTATAAAGATATAAGGAAACTAATGGTAATATCTTAAATTATAATTACCCTACTGTTGGAAAGATAAAATAGCTTTAATAGTATTTTTTTGGGGAGAAGTTTTAATAAGTTTTAAATTAAACAAAGACAAAAATTAAGTGGAGCACAGTAAAGAAAAAAGTTATTATAGACTCTACGTTTGAGAGCAGTAATCGTATATTACAAGGCAAAGAATCATTGAAAGGAATGCTGTTGGTGCAACTCTTTAGCTATCTAGAACAACATTCATTATAAATCTTAAAGCTATAATCGTCAAAGGGGTAGGCGAAGAACCAAGTATAATGATTATCTAAGTGCAATAATCTTTCTAAGAAGGTAGCTGAAGCCTTGCTCTGATATTTTGAGATTGGGGTCGACATCAAACATGCGCTGGAATAAGTTATAGGACAGAAAGTATATTCCATAGGTAGGCACGTCCCTCCAAACGATACAACAGAAATTATCATTCCAGTATTTTCTTTCTTCCTCTGAGAGATTTGTCTACCTTCTTTAAAAAGTGAAATCTCTTTTTATTGTATTCACCATTTGTGGCGAAGGTTCTAAATGAGAGTTAAAGATTCTCAATCTTTTTACAGAGCCATGATTGGAATGTTGCCTAGTACTGGAGACAACGCTCCTTTGAAAAATTAAAAATTAAGTCTGCTATTAAGTATAATACAAATCTTCAATTTATCTATTGTAATGAAACTGAGGAGGGGGGAAATATAAATAATATTAAGAGTTATTTTGTTTGAGTAAACAGAGCAGCAAAATGGAAATGACCGAGCAAGAGAAGCAGCGCATCCAGGAGAAGGTGGAGAAGCTGCGCAGTTCCAAATTCAAGCAACAAACCCTCCCCGCATGGCGCCCCATCCCCTCCTTCAAGTCCACAATGATCACCTTCACCGTCTTCGGTTTGATCTTCCTGGCTTTGGGAGTGGCCCTCTACGTGATGAGCGACCAGATCCAAGAGGTTACTGTGCAATACGATGACTAGTGCACCAAAGTCCCAAGCAATTGCCCAGTTACCATAACCACCACCCAAGACATCAAGGCTCCCATCTATGTCTACTACCAGCTGGACAACTTTTACCAAAACCACAGACGCTATGTCAAGTCTCGCAGCTTCGACCAACTCAAGGGTAAGAACGTGGATGTCTCCACCGACTGCGACCCCATTGTCAAGAACAAGGATATCTATGCTGCTTTATAAAGTCATCGTCAAGTTTATTTAAAGTGTGTGGCTTAACAGCATATGGTGATAAAACTAAGGTACTTCCCGCAGACGATGTGGCATGGCCTTGCGGACTTGTTGCTAAGAGTTTCTTCAACGATACCTACACTCTTTTTGACAGCTCAAATAAGCAAGTCACCATCGACGAGACTGGCATTGCTTGGGAAAGCGATAAGGAGTACAAGTTCGCCAATCAACTGCGTTAATCTCCTATCTATCTCCTTTTCTTAGTAAGTTATTGAATGGAGATATGTCAAAGCAGTGGATGGATGTTACTAATGGTAAGCTCCCTTCTTCCCCTTTTAAATTATGATTTAGAGCACTTCATCGTTTGGATGAGAACAGCCGGTCTTCCTAGCTTCAGAAAGCTGTGGGGTAAGATCACCACCGACCTCAAGGCAGGAAAATACCAACTCAACATCGTCAACAACTACGATGTCAGCAGCTTCGAAGGACAAAAGAGTTTCGTCCTCTCCACCACCAACGCTCTCGGCGGCAAAAACTACTTCCTGGCTATCTGCTACATCGTGGTGGGAGGTCTGTGCATAGTTTTCGCATTCATCTTCCTCTTCGCTTTTATCAAGAAGAGAAACAGCAGACACAACGACTGATGAGAAAGCAATTCTAATAAAGAAACAGTCCACTCACACCAAATACCCGCAATCTCCTCAACAGTTGGTGCTCATAATTTTATAAATAGAGTATTGTTTCGCTTAAAGTTATTCACTATTACTCGAAATAATGCTACAACATTTCTATTCTTCAACTTTATAACTAGTTTATGAGTTAAGTGTTATGAATTTAAACAGAGAACCACTCTCTTATTATATAATATATACTACTAGTGATATCAGACTAAGGTTCAATCCTTCACTCTTCCCGACCCGTGCTAACTCACTCACCGCGTGGAGATGACTGAGTAGAGCAGGTTGGAGATGCTGATGTCGTTGTGCATAATCTGGGACTTGATGGAGTTAATCTTGGCCTACATTTCCTTGAGCTTCTCCTCCAGGTCTGCGTGCTAGTCCTGCAGAGGGTGAAGCACCTCTTCGGTGATGCGCTGTTGCTCCTCTAGCTTGGACTAGCAGGAGAGACTCTCGCGTCTCCAGTGCTCGTACTCTTTGTTCATAGAGTCTATGTCGTCAGTTACGAAGTCTATACTCTTGCCAAGAGGATTGGTACTCTGACACAATCAAATTAACCACTTAGGTACCTTCAATAGTATGATGAATTGTGCATGTGAATATCTGGATAGCCTTTTTCATGAACTCAATGTCGTTCTCTGAAAAACCGCCACCAGCTCCTCTCTTATCAGGCACTGGCATGGCATCTCCTCCCACTTTCTTAGCGTAGGGTTGTTGCTAAGCTGCAGCTCCACCAGCTGCAGCCTTATGTTTGCCAAGCTTCATGAGGATCTTTACTCCACCGCCTGCGCCCTCAGGCTAGACAGGTTTGCTGTTAGCATCATCATCTTCTAAGAGTTTCTTAGTTTGCTCCACGAAGGCTCCATCGCGACCATCACTCTCAAAGCGATTCTGTTGTCTAGGTTGTTGGAACTACTGGCCATCGTCTTCTTGCTGGTCGTTGTCCTCGTCTCTTCTTTCCTCAGTCTCTCTGATAATGGCCATCTAAGTCAATCCTTAATAAAGCTACTCTAGCTGAGAAAGAAGGAATTTCTTAGTTTTATAATTAAATCTCCATAATATTTGAATTCGATTCAAAATGAGCGACGACTTCTGGCAAGCAACAGTAAGTAACTCCCCTCCCAATGCATTCTCAAGCTCATCCTATCTTTCACTTGATTATAATACCCTCTTTAGTCCTAAATGTACGAGCAGCTGTTCGACAAGCCCAAGATGACTCAAAAGCTGCTGATGAAACCTCCTTTCCGTTACCTGCACGATATCTTCCTCGCCACTATGCAGGCTACCGGCTTTGGAGCTGGCCTCTACGACGACGCTGAGATGGACTCCAAGGCCAACCACGAGAAAGATGTCAAACTTAACATCCTCGCCAAGATGATCGCACTAAAGAGATGGTCGTCGGAGAAAAGATTGATGTCAAGCCTCCCAAGATTGTTGCTGGTCTCGAACCTGAAAGGACCAACTAAACTTGAGGTGATAATCATCATAAGTAATTCTATCTCTATTTAAGCAGGGTGTTTACTTCTTGTAGAGGTTGTATCAGGCCGCTTGTAGCGGAGTTGACTCTTCCCCTTACGTAAATCGTATAATGGGTGGAGGCGAGGAAGAGATGCCGAAGCTTAGGAGGCAGAAGCGAGAGCCGAGGAAGAGGCAAGGCATCAGGAGGAGATGCGCAGAAAGCAACAGGAAGAGAAGAAGAAACAGTCGAATGATAAGAAAAAGTAAGAAGCTCTTCTTAAGCGACAACAAGAAGAGGAGGAGGACAGAAAGAGGCAAGAAGCCGAAGCTGCAAGGCAGAGACAGCTTGAAGAACAAAAGAAGGCCGCCAAGGGTGCTAAGAAAGCAGCAGCTAAGGGCCCTGCCATTATCAGAACTTAGGCTAAGATATTTATTAGAGTGGAAGAAGTAATATTAGAATTAAATCAGAAGTCCTCATCATCTTGGGCTCCTCCATACTACCAGATTTTGTTTTAAAGTTCTCTCTGCTCTTCCTCAAAGTCAAACCATTCATTTATTTCCTCTGGATAGTCATCGTTGTCTTCATCAAACTTCTGCAGTTGTGCTAAACTCTTTTGGATCAGGCGGCAGTTTATACTCTTGTTCCATTCTTTCTCTCCCTTGGGGAATAAGCACGATTAAAGAATATGAATATAATTATCTAGACGATGCTAAGCTTCTATCCTTATTATCCAACTACAATTGCCTCAGTTACTTTTTCCATGGCCTGCGATTGGATGAATTTAGCAGCCTTCCTCTCCGAATTCAGAGTCCATTTTGGGAGTCCTGATGTAAGCAAGATGGCATTCTTTGGCTGTAGGTTCAATTGCAAGCAGCTCGCTCGTTAGCCTTTTTAGGTCCTCTCCGTTTACAGTGTCGGAATTTCCAAAGTCAATGAACTCAACCTCGTACTAGTTCTTGCCGATGCCTCTCATCACCTTTGCACGATACCAATTGTCATCAAGCTTGAATCTAGCTGCGCAGATAGTTCCCTTCTTGATTGGGCGTTCTAGATCCTCAGCAGCAAAGAAGTCAATGTCTGAGAGAAGTCTCTCTACTTTTGAGTAGGAATTGTTATCTGAGAATTTGATAAAGAAGCGAGAGGCATCGCTGATGTCAGTCATCTCAACGCTTACTCTCACGTTTTACTTAACTTAACTGTTTCCACCTTTTGCAGCTGAGGCTGTCTTGATACTTGCACCCCACATTCCTAACCTGTCTGCCTTTTGCTTGATCCTCGGCTCTCTCGATCTCTTCAATATTAAGAGGTGCCTTATTTCCAATGATGCTAACTTCTGCTAGTCCTTCTTGGACAAGCATTAGAGCGAAGTCTTTCTTATTAGACAAAGTTACTGAGCCGAAGAATGAGCCTCTTTTGTCTGCAAATCTGGTTCAACAACAACATCTCTCTGGAACATTTAAGAAAAGCATAATTCATCATAAACAAGTGTTCCTTGGCGAAAGCAAGGGCCCAGTTCGAGAGTTCAAGTAGCTCAGGTTGGTTCTTATCATTTGCCAATGTCCTTACTCCTAGCAAGTTAAGTCCAATTGCTGTGTTTTCACCATCTAGTCTAACCTTGAATCTCATGCCTGAGAAGCAGTATTCAATTACTCCGTTCATTTTACGGTTGGGGCGCTTCATCACCATAGCTTCGAAGTCTTTTGCCTTCTTAGGGTTAGCAACCAAGTCATTGTAAACTCTAATTGGAGCAGCTGCACTTGAGAAATTGAGAAACTAAACTTATATTAATCTATGGTGTAGTATTTCTGTATTATCTCTTCTTCAGCTATTCTGCGCATTTCTACATTGATCCTTCGTTCGTCCTCCTTGACCATCTGTCGCTCTAGAAGTATCTGCTTCACTTCATTTGGCATCGACTGATTTAGAGGCTCTGGCACAAAGCTTGACTTCTACATCCTCTTCTTTTCCTTCTTCTTGTGATAATCTATCATAATACAAAATCAGTTTAATATAATTGTGGAAGTAACCTATTGTGCTACCTCTTCTGGAACGAGATGCTGGAGTATCCGAAGGAGTTTAGACTTTCGAATTCGAAGCCTCAGCCATAAGATATACTGTCTGACTCTCCATTTCTTTCAGCTGTTCCTCAAGGGAAGGGAATAGTCCTGCAACCCTCCAGATTCTGAGATCAGCAGCAGCCTCTGTAACTGATGATTCTCTTTCACTAGTTGCTCTATCAGTTACTATACAAAAAGTCAATCAACATAACTATCCACTTTTTGATGCACTTACATTATCCTACTATCAATCGAGGATGATTGAAAATGGATTGAGCAATGGAAAATATTTATTGGCTTTGTGGGATAGATTCTCTAATAAAGTAGTACGTACGATTAATTTACTATGCTTAAAATGTGCAGTAAGGTTTTAATTGATATAATTAAAGATAAAAAATAATCCAACCTAGACAGTCGCTCCAACTTCATCACAAATAATGAATCACTCCAACCCCATTCTTAACACCAACCTTCTCCAACTACAGCTATAAGCACCATTCAATCAAGCCAACTTCCCTCTCAACTAGTTCCAGCCGAGATTCGACTAAAACTAAGTGAGAAGCGGATTTGTTGGGGGCTTGAAGCCATTCGCCGGTTCGGAATTCCGTCCCGAGCTCAGTAATTTCAGTTTTGCATAGGCCGCACCTTCTTAAACATATGACTTAAACTTACTTAACAACTCTCAGTACAAACAAGAATCAAGATAACAAGCTTAATCTCAATCCGGTCTCCCCAAAAATCAATTCCTCTTCAGCCACTTCATTTCTGAGAATACTCAGTAGGCCGAAAATTAAGGCGAGCATGGCTTGCAGAGGCAACTGAACTGCGCCCCTTAATTGTCGTCTACCCACAGAAATTAAGTGGTCTCTAGCCAAGACCTTGAGAGTCTTGGCCAACTGATGAAAATAAAATTGCTCACTGAAGTCTATTCCTCCAATTGCAGTACTCAGTCTGCTTCATGCCACGACGAGTCATCACACTTGAAGAACGCATCACAGAATGGATAGACACTCAGCTTCAACGGATTCCATCACTTCATCGCCGACCATCCCACTTGCGCAAGCAGGACCCATGAAGAAGCCTCCTATGATATTGGGCATTAGATGGGAGGGATCAATTAAGAATTTTATATACCCTTCCTTCTTAACTATAGACATACTTTACATTTCGACTTTATTGATTCTCTAAGAGAACCTTCTGCAGCAGCCAGCTTCAGTCGGAGTCTTAGAGCCTGAGATAGAGTCCGGATTTTCAGTGTCTGTACAGAAAAAACGTAGACGACTCGTTGAGGTGCTATCAACAAAGCGCCCCCAAGAAATTGTTATCCGTCCCCATAAAAAAGCATTCAAAGGTGACAACGTCTCAAACTTTAGAGGTTCAAAGTTTAGAGGCATCTCCAAAAATGGCAACTCATGGCAGATTTTAGTGATGGTTAACAGAAAGAAGAAGTATTTAGGTAAACTTTAAGCAACTACACACATTTCAATTTTCAAAGCCACTTTGGAATTTCCTGGATTTATTATTTAGGGTCGGTGGGTTTACTCTACCTACTGAAGAGTAGGCAGCCAAGTTCTATGACAAGGTTGCAATTTAATACTAAGGAAGCAAGGCAAAGACAAACTTCTCCTACTCCAAGCTTTAGATTCTATAGATCTTAAAGCAGGGCCCTCTACTCTGAATTTAATGCTTAAATCTAAGGCTTTCTCCAGCTGCCATAAATGTGCCATATTTATGAATCACCCCACGACTAGCACGATTTCTATTAAATCGGCAGCCTTTTCAAATTAATTAATATAGATTCAACAAACACAAAATAGAAAAGAAATTAAAGTGGAATTTGAAATTATTAGATTAGTGAAATAATGAGTTTCTATTATATCATTATATATTTTTGGGTTATGATTCCCTAATAAGGTGATGAAAGGCAATATTATAGAATCACGCAACTCTTCTGTAAATATATATAAAAGCTTAAAGTTATATTCCATTCTAGCTGGATAATAATAATTTTTACAGTATTAAAAAAGAATCTATTTGATGCAGCATTTGAATCATGGAAATTATAAAAGGCAATGTATATTCACACCCCCTATCTTCAATTGTTAATCTTCGATAGTGATCTTCGAGCAGCTGATTATCAAATTCGAACATGACTCTGCGCATGACTTCTAGCTTCTCTCCTTGCTTTCGGTTCTCCTCCCTTAGTCGCTTGTACTAATTCTCAAGTTTCATGTTGAGATGAGTGATCTTGAAGAGGTCCCTCTCCAACTTATCTTTATCAAGCACTTCATCTTACAGAAAGCGAATCTTGGCTCCCATCAAGTTTATCACCTTCTTGAAGATAGAGAGTTCACTTGAGAGCATGTCTCTCTCAGCTTTGTGCTTACTCTTCAAATCGTTTACTATCTTCTCAAGTAAGTCTAGGGGTACCATTTGAGGATCTGGACCTTAGTCATTCTAGCTCACTTATTTAGGAGATGAGGAGTTCCTCTTTGGGTGGAGTGATTCAGGGTTAGCATAAGTCTCAGCCTCGATCTTAGAAAAGTCTAGTTCCTTTGAGATAGCGGAAGGGTGAGATGATACGATACCGAATTTCTCCTCATGAGAGGTTGGAGGAGAAATCAAGAGAAAGGAAGAGTCCTTTTCTTGCTCCTCATTTCCGAAGTGATGATTGTCAAAAGCTTAGTTGCTAAGAATCATACTGGTGTCTGCTAGCAACCCAGATTTGTCATTTAGTTGAGATGGACGCCCCAAACCAATGGCCGATATGTCCAAGCTTGCATCCTTCAATAAACCTATTGGGATTTGGTTCTCAAGGTCCAGAGTGGATTTATCATTTTCCTCAAATATCTCTTGAATGAAGGTCTCACTCAATTGCCTTTACACCCTCACTCTCTACTTAATCTAAAACTCTATAGCATAAAGAAGTTCATCATTAGTTAATCTGAGTTGTTATTCTTGATTCTGGATACTAGGCTATTGATCTGTACCTCAAAGTTTAGATTCTCTATTCTAGCGAATGGCTGGTTCATATTGATAGGACTTATATTCAGTGAGTCGATACCTTGATCCTCTCTATCAGCTTCTTCTTAAGCTTGCCCTTCTCTCTGCTATTTATGTCCACTACCGACCTCATTCTCTAAATTATGATCCTCCTAGTTCACAACTGCCGAGTGAGGGAAAACATCTCTCAACAGCTCTTAGTCATTATCCATGGCCAGATTATTGAGACTCTCCCTCTGTACTTAAAAGCTGTCTCCAAAGTACTGCTGGCCGAAGCTAGGGTTGTTCCAGTGATTACTCTGCCTCACATTAACGGCGCCTCCTCTATCACTGTTGGGCATGTTAGTTACAACTTTAGAGTGTTGTTGTTGCTGCTATTGCTGCTGCTATCCAAGTCCCTCTTATTGGAGAGTTGACTCTACTTGCTCCTGGTCACTCAGCTGAGTTAGGATATCTCACATCTTTTGCTTATTGTTATTGGCTGCAAGGGAATCCTATGAGGTGTTGTGCGACTTGGAAAGTTTGCTGCCCACGCCTCCCACTATGAACTACTAGTTTGCCCTCTGAGGCTTTCTGCTCCGATCAGCGGCTGTGCTAGGCAAAGGAATGTTACTCAACGCAGCTTGTGCTCCACTTTTAAGCGCTCTTTAATTCTGCGCAAGTTCACTTGAGCTAGACTGACTTCTACTCAAGTTGTTGTGCTCCTACTTACTCCTAATAATAGATGAGATAGCTGTGACTTACTGTTTATCATGGTTAGTGTGAGCAGAGATGGTAGGTATTTTGCTGCTCTAACGATTTAAGTTTTGAGCCATTTTGGCTTAGTAAGAATCAATTAAAATGCAGCTGACAAACTATCCATATCGTTTAATCACTTTGCTCTATCTTCGACACTCTACAATAATTTCCACTCTCAGCCTAGTAAGAAAGCATAAGTAAGTAAGTATATATGATAGAGAGCAGCACTTGAGAACATGCCTTGCTTGGCGTCGACTCCTTTCTTCTCACTAGCGAGTAAGTCCTCGAGGAACTTACTTGCGTTGTCGCCGCTCTTGGTGACGTTGGTCTTCAGTAGGCCCCTCTCGAGCAGGGAGCAGGCGACGTTCTTGCCAGTCTTCTCAAGGATGACGGTGGCGAAGTCCATGTTCCTCTCGTTGATGGTTTTGCTGAACTCCATGATGACCTGCACCTTCTTGCCTATAGGTCAGCTTTCTGAGTGCTTCCTTGCTGTCCCAAGCATAGGCATCTGGCTCTTCGCCAGGCTTCTTGAGGAGGAGGGGAGCCTTGACAGTGGCGAGGAACACTCTGAACTGCTTGCCGTCGGCTTCTCTCTCCACAGTCAGGGAGTCACCAGTGTGGATCTCGGCCACCTTGCCAATGAAGTCAGAGGCAGAGGCTTTCTGCTTCTGCTTG
Organism: Tetmemena sp. SeJ-2015; assembly: GCA_027382625.1. Lineage (NCBI taxonomy): Eukaryota > Ciliophora > Spirotrichea > Sporadotrichida > Oxytrichidae > Tetmemena > Tetmemena sp. SeJ-2015. The sequence goes on from JAJKFJ010022602.1 coordinate 12,166, forward strand.
GCCTCCTCAGGCTGGAAGTCCTTCCAGATTCTAGCTTGCTTGGACTGAGCGATCAACTAGGCTTCCTTAAGATAAAAAAAATAAATAAATTTAAATTTACTATTTTATATAATAAGAGTCTTGAAGTAGTCGGCATCGAAGTCGATGTTCTTGGGCATGTTAAGTTTGGAGTAGCCATTCTTGAGTACCTCGAAGGCGATATCACCAGCTGGGTGGAAGACTCTGCCTACTAGGGTGCCGCCTTCCTCAGCTCTCTCCAACTTAACTCCTACAGTTCTGTGAAGGAGGAGTCCCTCCACGAAGCGTTTGCCATCGTCCACTAGCTGCTTGTCAGTCTGTGGTGTGAAGAGATGCACCATGGAGAGCCTTACAACTGTTTGGAACTTGTGGATGTAGACAGACAGGTACCCACAGTTGAAAACGTATTCTACGATGCTCTCGAGGGGCTTGCCCACCTTCTTCGCATCCTCCAATACTCTAGCTGCCGAGAAAGCTGGGTCAGAGAAGTAAGTCACCTGGCGAGTGTGCTTCTCCAAGTATTTCTCATCGTTTGAAGCCCACACACCTAAGCCCTTGCCCTTGGCCTCAGTCTGAGCATTAACCAACTCTTCATAGTTCGAACTGGCTGCCATTGCTCCCTTCTTCTCAATCACTTTAGCCAAGCCTGCTTTCACAATCTAACTAAGTAAGCACAAAAAGCGACTCCCTATCGATTAAGAGTGAATGCTTAGGTTATAGTTAGTGCCATCCACGATCAAAGTACCATAGTCTCTGCCTCCATAGTTGTACTCGTAGTGGAATTCCGCCTTCTTGCCTATGATCTTCTCCCTCAGGAATTCTCTCGCCTAAAATCCGAATGGCTCCTCCACTCTCTGCGCACTTCCCATCTTGGGTGCCTGTACTGAAGCTAGATACACGTTGTGGTCTTGAGGACCAGTCTGCTTTGTTGATCTGCTGAGTGTCAAATAGTCCCCTGAGTAAACTGCCTTGACGAGGCCCTTGAGTAATTTCTCCTTCTTTTCTACCATTGTGTAAAGATATGTTGTTTGTGTGTTGATTGATTGTTATTATTCAAATATGATTAGAGGAGGACACTTATTTTCCCACTTGGCTATTTTCCCACGTATAGAATCACAGAGAGAGATTAAGAGAATATGGATAAATGGATATTAAGTTGGTAAGTTATCATAAGTAATAGTTTATGGAAAATACTCCAAATGAAAAATTGAAAGACTCATTGTCAATTTCATAGCAATTATTGGTAATGTAAAGAGGCTTTATTCACTATTCGTAGTCTTCTTCGATGTCGATCTCTTCATCAACTATGATATTCTTCTCGCCGTTGAAGTCCTGGATGTCGTTCTCCCCATAGAGGTGCTGCAACATCTGAGCCTGTATGTTGCGGTGAGTGCTGTCTCTTACCGTATCGTTCTCATTGCTCTCTTCTCTTCCCTTCATTACCCCAGCATCCCTTACTTGCTTCTATCTCTCAGTCTTGTTGTTGATGTTCAACTTCTTATAATTTTCTTTGTCGTTGGGCTACCTGCCTTTGTTGCTCTTACGCTCCTCTATGGAGACTTCCTCATCGTCTGGCTCGTACTCCTCATTGTCTTCTTCGTCCTGAGTGTGGTCGTAGTCCTCCTCGTCCTCCTGTATGAGTTGTTGCTGCTCCATCTCCTCCCTAAAGAAGTTGAACTCCTCTCCTTTGAACACCTGCTCACTCACTGCCTTGACCAGCCTAGCTTTCTACTCCTTGACATAGTTGCGCAAGTAATAGCGCTCATTCTAGAACTCCTCCTCCTACTACTTGCCTCGACGATGTGCCATTTCATATTGATAGCGAGGGTCCTCTGCGTACTGCAGCATTTAATGCTGGTACTCAGAACCGTTGTCATCATTCCTATCTTCTTCGTCTTATCCCTCGTTAGCTACCATCATATACTTAGGTTCTGATCATACTGTTCTAAGCATGGCTGTGCTCTCATCTACTACTTAAATCTCATCTGTGAACTTGATTCCAAAGTCACATCTCTTTATCCAAGGAGCTTCAGGCTTTGGTGGACTCACGTTCTTTAAGTTGAACTCCTGCTGCAGCACGCTCTCGTCAACATTGGGTATCATGTTTGGAGGTTTCACAAAGGGGAAGGAGAAAGAGGGTCGAGAGTAAAAATGGAAGACAGTCTTTGTCAAAGACTCAGAAAGGACTTGAGATGGAAGAGAAAACTTCACCTCAGGGAAGAGCGTGCATATTCTATTCCCAAGTGGGAAAGGATTGATAGAGATAGTTTGCTTCTATTCGAATATTTCTTAGTAAATTGCACTGTCTACTTTCTAAAAGGAATCGAAGTCATGTTTGCTCTGGGCAGCGTTTCCAACAGCTGAATAAAGGAAGCCTCTTATGAGCAGAAGGTTCTTTTTGTACTTGTTTGGCACCTCACTAATTAACTTGCTTGTCCTCTCTATTGCAGTCTAGTATTCCTTGTTTAAAATTAGGCAAAGGATGGCGTTGAAGGAGGACTCATGGACATTTAGAGAGCACAGACCCACATCAGACAGATCAGTTTAGGGTTACTGCTCTGACTCTGATTTTCCGCATTATCGTTACTATTATTGTTCTCCTAGGGTCCTTTTGTTCCTACTTGGCCTTGACACTTGCCTCGAAGTCAGCCATGGCTTTGGAATACTGACCAGAGTAGAAGTTCATAACTCCTCTGTAGAGATAGAAGTCTTCCTATCCAAAGATGTTCTCCTTATAGTAGCTGAAGGGCTCCACCTAATCTGCTTGAGTTTTGAGTTGGGTATCTGCTTCATCCTCAACAAAGAATCTATTCTTGATCTTCTTAGGACTTCTTGAGACCATGGCCTTAATCCTTGGCTCTTCTGCGTCTGAGCGCTCTCATCTTCTCAATCTTGATGCGTTTGACATTAGGGATTATTTGCTGATGCATCCTACTTGCACTGGTTGTAGTGGCTACGTTATGCTCCACATCATATTAAGTATTCAAAAGTTTGGTATACACTACCACTCCCTTTTCAAAGACAGAGATGTCATAGCCACTTCTCGCTTGAGGGCCTTAAGACTGTGAGACATTTGGAGCCTAGCTAATTGAAGAAGCTTAGATCGCTTGCTTAAGCGCTTATAAGCATTCCTTGTCCACATAAGCGATCTTATCAGAGGGAGTTCTCTCAACCACTAAGCACAAGTCTTTCAGTGCTTGATCAAGGTTTGCTAATGCAATATGGCATCGAGATCGCTGATAGAAAGCAAGAGAAGACTTCTGTACTGAGTCTGCGTTGGTGAAAGCCTTAGTCGCATCATCATAAGAACCAGTGGTCATAAGTAGGTTTCCAGCATATATATGCACCAGAGGGTTCTTGGGCTCTAAGAGAATCAGCTTCTGAAAGTCCAAAAAGGCCAAAGCTGTGTCTCCGAGCAAGTAAGCACACTTTCCTCTGTTGAAGTAAGACTATTAGCATAAGACCTATAAGAAAACTTACATCTGAGATTTCTTCGTCCATCTCTATTGCTTTAGTAAGGTCTGTGATTGCTTCTTAGAACATACTCAGACAAGCATGACATCTTCCTCTTGCAAGGTAGAGTTTTGCTGTTGGCTCTTCATCGATATCTATTGAAGCGTCAAATCTACTAGTGCTTCATAGAACTGATGCAGGTAGAAGAGTATTAATCCTCTTAGATAGAGAAGATTAGCATCTTTAGGATTCTTCTACAAAGCTCTATCAATCACTTGCTTTGCCTCAAGCATTTTTTCTCTTTTCCTAGAAGTAGAAGTTTAAATTAAACCTTGCTGAACTTACTTTGGATTATCGACATCAACAATTTCACTAATACAGCTCTGAACTATGCAAATAGCTTGGAACTTGTAAGGGTCCTTATTGTTAGGGAATTTCTCTTCTGCTTGACTCAGAATAGATTTGACTCCGTTTAGATCTCTCTTTTCAATTTTGATGAGAGCCTGTGCGATGAATCTATTGTAAACGCTAGCCTGTTCTAACTTCCTAATCTTGGATGCCTTATTGAGATCACCTAAGGCTTTCTATTGAAAAAGATTAAATGATAAAAAGTCTTTAAATTACTTACATCAAACTGTTGATTCATGATTAGTCCATAGGATCGATAGCAGTAAATGAGATAGATCAAGTAGGGCTTGATAGCATTTTATTATTCCTTGGCTGTCTGTTCTTTTAAATTGGTCATGATATTCGTAGTGAAGGTAGCCTTGGAAGTGTTCTCTGCAGTGACTGGCAAACTAGAGTTCATTCCCTCCTTAGCGTCAAAAGTTATCTGCCCTTCTATCAGCTGATTTAAGATCTTGATGCCCTTCTTTACCTTCCTCTTCATAATCAGCAGAACCTACATTCATAGTAAGTACTCATTAAGAAATTATAGCAAAGTAGATATGTATAAGATATATAAGCAACTTAATACTTACTCCCTCAACAAACATCTTATAGTGAAGAAACTTCTGCGCCTTAAAATCGTAATGAACAGCTCTTTGAAGATTGTGAAAAGCCTCATAGAAATCCTTTCTGCTTTATCCTTATCTTCGCATTTTCAAAAAGCGCGTTCCCACAGAGCTTTAATCGTCACAAGCAATAGCATTTATATCATTAATTTGACTTGGAGATTGGCCTTAACTTGTGCCTTCTCTGTTATTGATCATAGAGGAATTCCTTTGATTTGATTAGTCCATTGTGTTATTAGCATTCATTGAGCTGAAGTTGTTGTTATTGGGCTGAGTGGAAATCTTTATGACTTGTTCGAAGTGGAGGATGGCTTCGTTGTCTTGGCCCTTGTTCTTTAGGATCTTGCCTTTGTAGTAGTGAGCTCTCGCGTTCTTGTCATTCACCTCCAATATTTAAATAAAAAATTATTTTTTTTTTATCTGGTTGAAGTCAGCAAGTGCCTGGTCGAAACTCTTAAGCTGATAGAGCAAGATGCCCCTCTTAGTGAGAGCAAGCAGGGAATTGTGTGGATCAATCTGTATTGCTTAGTTGTAGGCAGTAAGTGCAGCTTTGAAATTTCCAAGGCCTTTGAGACTGTCAGCTTGCCCAATGTAGCCAGCTCCATTCTGAGGTTGCAGCTTTATCACAGCTTGGAAATCCAAAAGAGCCTTATCAAACTTCTTCATCAATATTTGTAAACTAAATTGATAACCAACAATTATTCATTTTTTAAAAGGTGAAAAGTTTATCTATCCTCTAGCTTGATAGGCTTCAACATACTTGGGGAACTTGTTCAAACCTTTAGAGAGCTAAATGAGTTATTGACCACCAAATAGAAACTTACAGCTTTAGCAGCACTGGGGAGGTCATTGATTCTTCTGAAGGCGATTGAAAGCACTATGTAGACGCTCTTATTGTACAAGGGCTCGCTCAAAATAAGTTCACTTAGCTCTTGTGCACACTTCTTAGGGTTTTAGTTGTCCAAGTAGCCGATTGCTCTGTAATACTTCGCATCTCTGTTAGCTGGGTTGAGCTTAAGGGCTTAAGAGAAAGCCTTAAGAGCTTCTTTATAATCTCTGGCCATAAGTTTGAACTTGCCTTCTTCAAAGAGAGCATGGCTGTTGTTGATTAGCTCTTACTACTTTTGAAACATCACAGCGTCAGTTGTGGATTTATTGGTTGCTGTTTGGGAGCTAACATGAAACTGCTAATGCCCTTAGTAGTTTTAGAGTAGCATATTCTAAGATGCAGGGAAACTGGATTACCTGTCTGATAAAACACTAACGCTGCTCTTACTGTAGCCACTAGACATTCCTTGATTAAATGAAAGCAAATGAATTAAAGACTAATTGATTCATGCTGAAATTTGGGATCATTTGGTTCATCTGTGCTTAGTGATTGTTCTTATTCTGAAAGAACATGGGCTGTGAAGGTTGAAACTGTGGGTTGGAAAATTAAGCAGGCACATGAGTCAGCGAATTATCTCTAGAGCCAGTCATGGGTGCTGTCCCTATTGAGCTTATATTCTGCAAGCTATTCTCTAGAGAGTTATTGAGATTGGTACGATTCATGGAGGTATGCATCTGCAAAAACTGAATCGACTGATCCACCATGTTATTGATCCTTTACTGCTGCTTAAATGGGATCCTTCGAGACGAACTATAGCCTTTTATAGCCTGGTGACTAGTTGACGACTGATATTTTTAGGCAAGTCTCTTAATAGGTGAATCCCTCTTAGCAGATTGAATCTCACTAGTGTCCGTGTAAGCATCATTTTATTCAATAAACAAGTTTGCGTTGTTATTGCCCGTCTTTGATCCACTGGAGTTACTCATGAGTAGGTTGAATTTAGGACCTGATGGTAAGCTAGGGTTGATATTCAAGTTTTTGGCACTTCCCAACTCTTGCTAGAGATTCACTATGGAGTTGTTTGTAGTAATTGCCTGAGCTGACCCTAACGGGAAGGAATTTTTGAAGTCTTCTACTCCAGGCTAGTTTGATTAGTTGCTGGGGTTCACTAAGTTATTCAAAGAAAATCTATAAAGAATTTAAATTACAATTATTTTAATTGTACTCCTCTAAAGTTCTTGAGGGAGACTTTCTTTCCATAGGAGGATCCTCTTAACTACCTCTCTTGGCTTGATTACAGCTACTGATACTTCGTATTTAAAAAGAGAAAGCATACATTTAAAAATTCTCTAAGTATTCTGGGAGGACTGCTGATTTCTTTTAGGACCAGATTTAAACCTCACACTCTCGTTAGAGGCTGTGCTATTATGCACGCTATCGTATATGTTTATCGCGTTCAAGATAATTAAAACACAATACAGAAGGATATTTTAAAATTTTAAGATGCTGTTGTTTAAATTAACTCCTGAATACTTTCGCACATAGTCTTAGTTTTGCAAAGGATTCATCTAGTAAGAATTAGAAAGCTTGCTGTTGCTATTAGACAAGATGGAATTATTGTACTGGTACTTTAGCAAATTCCTGTGCTTGCCTGCGCTCAGATTGATTGAGCCAAAATATAGAAAATATTTATTTATAATATGAAGCCCACAGATCCTGCATTCATCCCTATTGCAGATCCAGAGCTAACAATAGCACTCTAATTTACTGCAGAAGCAAGGACTGATTAATCAAGGGGGCCCTTCTCTCCACGCTTTTAACATACTTGCGCCCATTGCTAAGACTGGCGTTAACGTTATTACCATACATCTTCATTAGAGCCTGTGTCTATCTTTGGAAACTTTTAAATTGCAAGTTCTGCTTATGCGTAGAGCTAGATACATTTAAGCTCTAGTTCAAAGCGTTCAGAGTTTCCTTTCTTGAGCGAGTTACAGGGATGCTTGAATACTACTATATCAGGTCTCTTTAGTTCTGGGTGAGAGTTGCTGCTCCCTAGGGAGGAATGATGAGGCCCCTCGAGCCCATCATATTCATTTTCTTGAGAGAAGATGAGTTGTCGTGCTAAAGTAATGAACCTGTGAAATTAGCAGTCCCACTATTTACATTGATGAGGGTCGTATTGTGCTGATTAATAGTTATAGGTGGCATGGGCATGTTGATGTGTTGATGCGGCTACATGCCATGGTGGGTGCTAAGCCCTGAGCTAATCTAATTACTTAGAGTGCTGCCATTCATAGAGTGAGCTGTGGCAAACCCTGTGTTGATAGCCATTTAAGGAGGCTGACCTCCAATCATGAAATTATAGTCATGGTTTATCAAGTTAATCTTCTCTGAGGATTTTCTCATAGGCTCTTCCAAAGATGAGTGCAGATTAAGATTGAATCTCCTCTCCTAAGAGTTCTCAATTGAATTTCTGAAAGGCGCTAAAGTTTCATAATTCTTTATTGGAATTGAAGAAGATGCAGCTAGTTGATTCAATTCTGAGTTTTTGAAATTCAAACTTGCATTTTAAATCTATCCTCCGAAGCCTATCATCCCACTACTTGCATCAAATTGATTCTCGGCATGTGCTTCAAGAGTTCTGTTGACTGACCCCTTATAGTGCTTGGTAGTAGATTAAGCGGTTGGGAATTAGAGTCTGCGATTGAGTTTGACGTTGTTGTGAATGCGAGCAGTTCGCTTCTGCGGTGGCAAGGATGTCATGAGTTTCTTCTTTATAATCTTATCCTTATAATTAATTATCTTGGCTTCAAATAACTCTCACTTCTTATTATTATTGCTCTGATTTAATTTGATTAATTTAATTCTTGATTTATTCTAAACTTGTTAATAAAATGCAGTCGTACGAGCACCACATCGTTTTCGAGTCGTTGATGAAGCGACACCCCTATCTTCAAGGGCCCTTCAGCTCAGACATAGACCCAAACCAGATTACTGTGGCAGTCTTTGATCGCATGATCCCTAAGTTCAGAGAAGTGCTTAGCTAGCCAGACTTTGACTTTGACAAGTGCCGTGATGCACTTAAGACCTTGAATGAGCTGGTTCATCATTAGGAGACCATGGATAAAATGATTGACTTTGAACTGCTTGAAATCTCTAGCAACTTGCTATAGAGCAGATCACAGGAGGTGAGAGAGCAAGCAGCTATCTTACTCTCTTCATTCGCTATTTCTAAGAGAGCGAGAGAGCTGTTTTCTTATGCCTTTCCCAAGCTACAAGAGCTATTGGAGGATAAAGTGCTTGAGGTGAGAGAGGCAGTTGCATCTGTCTTTCATAAACTCAGCATCAACGATGATGGCTGCCAGAGAATCGTAGACTCTGGCTGTGCATCATCCATGATTTTCTCTTTCATCCATCACTCAAAAGATTCTAAAAGCCTTGCCAAGGAAGATGGAAAGTAAACTTTTATAGCGACTTTTGACTTACTGCAAATAGCTTATTTTTTGCTTACTTGATCCACTTGCTGGAGGCATTTGTGAACTTAACTTTCAGCGATAAGGGAATCTAACCTCTGTTGGGAACAGGCGCCGTTTCAAACTTCAATCGCATAATCTCTGAGAAGTATGTTGAAGATATCTTGGCACTTGAAGACCGAAGAAAGGTCAGAGAGCTCTCGCTCAGAGTGCTTGGCAACATCAGTATTAACCACGATGGCAAACAAGAGTGCATTGATGACAAAGTGATTCTTAATGCTTGGAAGTACCTCAACTCTGATCTCTACGAGAAGAGACTCAACGCCTCGCTCGTACTTATGAGCTGCACCATCCATCTTAATGGAAAGCAACAAGCCGTCTGGTACGAGGAGACCAAGGGTGAACCCAAAATTCTACAGACTATCATTCAGAGCTATCCAGATCTCAAGAAGAACCTCAAGCGAACACTCATCAACATCGCAGAGCTACCTGAAGGCTTCCTCAAGATCACTCATGAGCTGAGTGACAAAGTAGACATACTTGATGAGATTTTCGGACCCTCAGCTGTCAAGCCTCTCCACAATTTGCTACCCAAGCTCTCAGACTATTAAGATCCTCCTAAGGTAGACGTGAAGGATATTGCTAATCGCTACATGAAGTATATCAAGAGCTTGGCCTTTATCTTCAAGAAGTACAAGGAGAGTGCTGCACAAGTTGCTAAAGACTAGACTATCAACTTTGCAGAGAAGTTGGGCCCATTCCTTAACCCAGACACCCAACTGCAAAAGGAGACAGTAGTTTGCTTGACAGAGGTATTCAAGTGCGATCCTTACAACTGCCACGTCTTCCAAAACTTCCTCAGCCAGTATGGCGATATCAACTTCAAGAGAGTGAATGGCTCCATGACCTCCATCAAGCGTGAATTAATTCAGTACCCCGACCTCATAACACTCGCCTAGAACGCAGATCATATCCTCACATGATGATCTTTGCATAACTGTATTTTATATTCTCTTAACTTTAGTTAGAATTTCAATCCTCTCTCTTTGATCTTTGATCATCGAAGAAGAGATAATGAGAGAGTTGAAGATGGCTGAAGAGTTTTAATAGAGGAATGAGTTTCAGCGCACGAACAAGAGCCTCCCCAAATATTCCGATTTCGATGGAGATAGAGGAGGAGGAGGAGAAGAAGATGACATAGAAGACTCAGATGAGAGTCCCCAAATCAGGACCTAGCATGAGCAAGATACTAACACACAAGATTCAAACTTTGCTTAAGGCAATTCATAGGAGCAACACGAGAGCAAGGAGTAGTTCTAGTTCTAGAGTGATGAGGATGCAGCCAGACTTGGCAAGCGTTCCTAGCTGCCTCCTCCTTCCTCCCCGCAGAAGGAGAGTTAGGATGTGCATAACTTCGGCTAAGAATAGCAAAGCGCACTTGATGAAACTGTTCTCCACAACCCTGAGAAGAGTCAGATGCAAGATGAAGATGATGAAGAGGAGGAAACCAACTTTAACTACTACTCTAATGACAGCGAGGGCAGTAATAGAGACTCGATACCATAGACAGATGATCATCATTTCGATCCAGGTCAATATGGAGAAATTGAAACTGTAGAAAATGTATTCAGACACTCCTCTGAAGAAGATAGTAATTAACCAATAACAAAAGAGAAGAACATTTTTGCTTATGACTTCAGTGGTGCTAGAAATAGCTTTGGTGGTCGTATTTCTGGCTCACCTTCAAAGCAATAGTTCGACTCAGATGAGGGTAACTTATTTGCTACTTTCAAGTCACCGATTGATGGAGAGATAGATGAGGATGCAGAAGATATAAATGATAGGGCGGCAGAACACAGAGTCGGGAATGAGCAACTGTGATTCTAGATAACGCAATCTAGTCTTAACAAATGAACTTTAATGTTTGAATGTAGTTTAATAAATCTATATTATTTTTTCATAAACTAAATCATTTTACATAAGCAACAGGGTTTGAACTCATATTTATTTGTTAAGTAGGGAAATAGTGGGCAGCATTTGAAAAGCCCCAGATCTTATTTATCTGCTCGCAGGAAGACCATTGTCAGTTAGTCTTTTTAGTTAAGAAGAAGGTTGATGGAGCGGAGGCTTCGATTAGTAGCTATTGAATTGACTATTCTGATTTTTAGCTATGGATATACCGCCTTGAGAGCCTAAATTTGCTTTGATGCTTGGTAAATTCAGGCTTTCACACATTTGAAAGAAATTAAGAGTAAATATATATTATTTATATATACCTAGGAATCTAAAGGAAAATAATTGTAAAATACAAGCTCTTCTTGTGCTCTAATCTTTCTCATTCTTATTTAAACCTATATATTTCGTTAATTTTTAAAAAGAATGGCTGCTGCTCAAACCCCTTTATCTGCAAAAAAAAAACCTTTTTTAAAACAAAAGGGGGCTGCCCGCGTTCCACCCATGAAAACAAAAAATGAAAATTTTGACCTAAAAAGGGGGTCACCCTCTCACTGATTTTGGGTAAAGGTGCTGATTCCCGGGGTGAGACTAAAGATGGTCGAGGTATTTGGGACTCCACCCCCCCGGGTGTGTGAGGTCGGCCACGGTGGTGGCTGGTGCCTCTTCCGGGGCATGTTGGGGTAGATCTTTTTTCACTTTACTTAGCAAACTCTTTTTTTTTTTTGCAGATGGGGAGGAGAGCTTACGCAGCCATTCTTTTTTTAAAAAAATTAACGAAAAAAAAAATAAGAATGGGGGAAAGTTAGAGCAAAGAAAGAGCTTGTATTTTACAATTGTTTTCCTTTAGATTTCTAGGTATAATTATTTCACTGTTCTCCTGATAGAGGAAATTCCAAATTAAGATCTATAGGGCTGGTGTTTGCTGTTGTTGTTCATTTTCAACTCCATAGGACTTGTTGTTCAAGAGACTCCTGAGTTCTAGTAGCTTCTCGATACCCCATCATTACTAAGGCCCCTTCTCATTGAACCTTAGTAGAATCTATCAGAAGCTTGCTGCGGCTGGCTTTGCACAACAGTCTGAGACTTAGCCAAAGAATTGTTTGCATAGCTATCTATAACTGCTGCATTTTACTTGTTGATGTTGTTTGAGAGTAGCTATTTTACTTATCATTCTTCTCCTCATCGGAATCTGATTCGTACACATACACTAAACCAAAACACTAAAGCTCATAATAATAATTTCTCCCCTTAACTTTTTGTAGTTTATCTTCTTTTTAGTTTTTCCTTTTAATTTAAAATTTTGTGGGAGTTAAGTTGCTTTTGTTGCTTGTTTGGGTTTATATTCTTTTCCTTTTTTTCTGTAGGGTTTCCCATATTAAATTCTTCATTTGGATCGTAGCCTTCCTCTTCTAGGATCTCTCCCCACATAGGAGGTGGTGGGGTTTTCTATTCACTGGGTTCACTACTCTCTCCCCGTTGTCTAAGAACGTAATGCTATTATCTGGGTCACTAAGAGTGCTGATGGTACTTCTTTGAGAGGTAGTAGGGTGCTGCAAGCTTTGCTTTTACTGTATTTGATTAAGAATTGCTTGCTACTGCCTGGGTAGGTTAGAACAAAAGCTTGCTCATTTTCCTTGATAGGGGTTAAAGGGCCTAAAGAGTGGGCTCGTATTTTTGGCTTGATTCAAAATGGCCGCTTTCTCTCCATTAAGATAGGGTTGGTAAACTTGGTTTTAGTTTTCTTACATAACTTTAGCGAACATTTATTATCGAGAGGAGGAATCGTCTCTCAGTTGCTTGCTGGAGGGATTCAAAGCTTGCTTTCTAAAGTCAAACATGCTGGAGCGCTGACTTATTTTGAACTATCTGCCTGCACTTTCACTTTCCCTGGAGCGTCCTTTTGTTATTTTAGTAAATTAATAGCTTGCTTGTCTTGCAGAACTATCATTGAACTTATTCGTTCCTTTCTAAATAAATCTCTATCTAAATTTATAATGAATAATTTATGAAAATATTGGGCATGAGGTAAGTGGCAGATTTGTAAGCGGAGACATCTGGGTTGGGAGTTGGATTTTAAGAATGGCCATACTTGCAGATCTAGTTATTCCATCTTGGCATTAAGAGAAATGGAAGTTGAATTGCCCTCTTTTAATAAGCCACTCCATAATCACCCTGCTGGCTCTGTCGCTCTCTCCCAAGGATCATAGGTGTTACACTCAAAAAAAAAATGATTACACCTATATTTAAAGTTATCATAATTTATATGATTGTTAGATTGTAACGACTGTTTTATGACATCACTCTGTGTGTTCTTCTATCTGAGTTCCAGTGATGTTAAAAAGCCCTAGTAGAAGGCGACTGCAAGCCACTGCCTGTTATGTTTCCCTGGAGTTTATTAGGAATCTGGTTTATGTCAAACGAATGTCTTGTTAGACCCTTTATACATTCAATACTCTAAAATTAGAATGAGAGAAGCTAATATCTAATAAGTTTTATTTGATTGAGGAGTTAGAAGCTGGGGCTATATTATCAGCCGAGGGAAAATAGATTTTCGGTATTATTGTTGTGAGGAAATTTCCATCATCGATAAAGATTAAATCCAAATTATTTTCTTTTGATAAAGAAGGGATTAAAAAGAAAACCTTAGGGAAAGGGGCCTTTTTCCCAGTCCTCGTGGCTCCCCGAATTTTTAACATTCTAATTTTTAAAAATTTGACAAACATATAAAAATGTGAGTAAAAAATTTTTTATTGAACTTGTTCATTGATAGGAGCCAATACATCTAATCCATTATTTTTAAGAGCATGGGTGTGTTGTAATTCGTCAATCTTGATCCTTGACTGGGGAGACGAAAGACCATCCCGGAACATGCTGCTCACTATTTGAAGGACTCTTTAGAAGAGCCTGCTTTCTTAGGATCGTAGATCTCTGCATTCATAAAAAATTTAAACTCAAAAAGAAAATTTAAAAAATACAATTGGGTTAGTTTGAAGGTCTGGACTCATTTGGAGGAAGTTATCAAAACGTTTTCTCAAGTAGGGTTCAGGAGGACGGTAGGCTCTGTTAAATAATTGCCCCAGTCTATGTTCTTGAAGAAGGGGTGCTTCTTTATTTCATCAGCACCTCCGAAGGTTCCCAGTCTCTTCTTTGGATTTTAAATAAATGAAACAAATTTTATTAATCTCTATTTTGATTTCTATGCAGCAGCCTTACGATGATGTCCCTAGACACTTAGGAGACGTAGTTTGGTATGTCCAGTGGTGCATTCTTAATGTTTTCAAATAACTCCTCCCTAAAAGTTAAATAAGTTATAGCTAAATATTTCTTACTTGTTATTGGCATAGTAGGGAGGCACTCCACACAGCATTTCATAAATTATAACTCCCAGTAGATACCAGTCTACTGCCTTTCCATGCCCTACTTTCTTCAGCATCTCGGGTGCAAGATATGCATACGACCCACAGAATGGAAAAAAAAAATAATGTATCTAATCATCATGCCTTCTTTCATAACTCCTTCTTTTGATAAGCCAAAATCAGTTAACATGGCACATGAATAATGGCAGCAAGTATTCTCAATTATCTGGCTTTAGATCCCTGAAAATATATCCTTCCTGTGAAGTTCCTCAAGTGCTAGAAGTATCTCCGAACTGTAGAGTCGCACCTTATCTTCGTTAAATCTCTTTTCAATCTGAAGATATTCTGCTAGGTCTCCTCCCGGGCAGTAATCAAGGATTGGCAAAATTATATCTTCTGAATTGTGACCCATGATCTTGGCCTTTGTAAGAACCTTCATAGCGTAAAACCTTCCATTCGAATGATTTAACTGCTTCTTTACTTTTTTAGGCAAGTCTTGCTTTGCTTTATCGACTTTGAGGAAATTTGCAATCCATAATATTGTCCTGATGCCACTCCTCTTGCTGAGTTCTAATATTCAGGGACACCAGCTATTTGCTTATTACTCTGTTATTTTAACATTCCTCTGATTTTGTTTGGGTTAGATGTTCTAATGACCAGTTCCCTTAGAAGTAATAGCTTCATTCCTAGTCTTCTAGCCACTATTTTGGGAGGTGGGAGTACTACTGCTCAAAGCTTGTTGTTATTGGTTCTTGGATTTCTGTTGAACTTACTTGCTCTTAGAATAATACTGAGAAGACAGTTCTTCTTGAGAGGACTCCTACTTGCTTCTCTCAAATTTGGCCGTTAAAATTGACTTCTAAACTTTCTTTTCGCTGCTCTAGTTTTACTCCTAATTTTGTAGGCTACTAGTTATTACTACATCATTTGAGGAAGTTTCAAACTTTGCTTATGGACCTTTATTTTTTTCTTTTGAGTTCAGCTTCCTGGTGCTTTGTGAAGAGGTGAGCGTCTAATTCTTTGTAGAATTAGTTCCCTAGTTTCCTGCACCACCACCCACTAGGGTGATCTACTTTGCAGGAGAGATATTTTTGATAAGCAGACTGCTTTGAGAGTTGTTAGATGAAAGATTATTTGAAGAGCTACCTGATACTAGGTTGATTTTAGCATTCTGAGTGCCCTTTTTAGCATTCTTAGTGGAGCTTGAAGTCGTTATCTGAATTTGATTCTTATTCTAAGGACCTAAGGTGAGTCTATGTGAAGGATTAAAGATAAATTAGTTATGAAATTCTTAAGTATAATTTTTACTTTGACTTGAAATAAATGAGATAAGTGTTATCTGAATGACGTTTTGAGGTCCCTGGCTTGAGCTTCTTTCTCTACTCAGACTTTAGGGTTACAGCTCCTAGCCTCTGAAAGTATTTTGGGAGGAGCCAATTGTGACTCTTTGTGACTCTCTTCTCTGGCTGAAGTTTCTGAGGAATCGCTTCATCTCCTTATCTTGAATGAGGTCCACTGGCTTCTTTCCAAAGCGGTTTCTGACATCTCTGCTCGGACCTGATAGTGGGAGCAAGAACTTCATCATCAGATCTTAATTTAATATAGTGCAGAGGAGTACAGCCGTCTCTGTCTACTACGTGGGGGGAGGCTCCATTCTCAAGCAGGTACTTTATTATAAGTGGGTCTCCTCTGATGCAAGCCAAATGAAAAGGTGTCTTGTTAGTCGCTGAGCGTGGCTCAACGCTCGCATTAAACTTTTCAATCAATGATTACCAATATATGATCGAAGCTCTAATTTTCGATAATTTGTGCGCATTTATACTATAAAATCACTTATAAAGATATCTAAGTTTTAAAATGGGAGGGAATTGCTGCGCTGCCAGAGACAAAGGCAAGCTTGCTCAAAATGCAAGCAACTAAAAGAACATAGCTCAAAGCAACTAAAATCCTTGTACTTTTATACTTTAATAACCTTATAGCTGTTAATGGAGCTCAGAATAATCCCTAATAGAATAAGACTAATCCTAAGCCTTAGGAATAGCCAGTACCTCAGCCACCTCAAGAGCCAATTGCGTAGGCTGAACCACTCCTCCAAATTCACCCCATAACTTTAGAAATTATTCAGACTATCAACTTCAAGCTTTCTCAAAGTAATACTTGCTCTTTTACAGGAGTTCTTCATAATCTAATATCTTAAATAGTGCAAGGGCAAATCATCACCTTGACTTTGAGTTTGAGCAGAGAGTCTTTCTTTCACTATATTGCAAATTTACTCGAGATCGTAAACGCAGTCGCAATCAATATGCAGTGCACCTTGCTACCGGTCTCTATCTCCTAGAGTCCTCTATCATTATTTAAATAAATTTTATCTCCTCTCAGCACGCAAGCTGACACTCAACAAGAGATCCTCGTGACTCTGAGGAGAAGTGAGTATCTGACCTCCACAGATCCTGAATTCCAGACTATTCTCAGCAACAGCAAGGACAAGAACAACATTTTTGGAAAATATGTCATCTAATAGGAAGCGATCGATGTTAATTGCGTAAATAGAATAACTTAATGCAAGCTTCAAAATATTTTCGCTGAGTCGTAATATGGGTGATTTAAATATTTTAGTAGAGAGTTTATAGGTACCCTGAACCAGGTCAGCGAAATTTTATTTTGATTACAGCCACCGACCCCAAACATTGATCAAATTATTAATTAATCACCAGCCGCTCCAATCTCTTAAAATTTAATCGACCACTTTTTAATTAAAGGTGGCAGCCACCTTGATTTAGAATAATTAATTCAAGATTAATTCAAAAACATTCTAAACACAAAGATGGAGTTCACTTTCACTTCCTCCCAGACTTCCTCTTATTTTTCTTATTCATTAACAAGTCTCGATTCGTTCTTCATTTAGATTTCTACAATCTACCTATTTCACGACAATCGCTTCCTATAAGAAGTTGAATATGGAGTTGATGATGGAGTCATGATTTGAATATATATTTAAACTTTAAATGGAACACCTCTTGCAGATAATCTAGTCGCTTATATTCAGTAAAATATTTTAACACATTTTAAAACTACTTTAGAGAGAGCTTCTCCAACTCAGCACTTTACCTTTTGGGATTAGCGCAGTCAGAGACTAATTTTAAATTTTCTTGAACATTTTTAAAGACTGCAGTAATTTTCTTGTTCTATCAACTCGAAGGCTTCGATCAATTGTCAAAAGAAACCTTTGACTCTTAGCAACGCTTGACTGCTTCTACTTTGTATCTACAGCCTGGAGTTTAAAACGACTTGCAATAATTGATCAACGAGGCTTATTCATTTAACTAACTCATGCCCAAAGCTTTGCTCTCTTACATCTCTAGCATCAGAAACGAGTTGGTAATTCTCTCTGTTGGCTGTACCTCAGTGGCAGTTCCAGTTGAAGCCCAATAAGAAGACGGTTCAATTTAGGTAGTGCTCGATAATCAACTAAGACAAGCTGTATTTAGCGGGTTCTAGGGTGAACTTTGCGATCTGCAGAAGGATCAAAGCAGTCTATTAAGTTTATTATAATTTAGCGTGGAAGAGAGTCAAAAGAGAGTCAACCTCCTCTACAACTTGGATCTTAACATCTAGTAACTAGAGGTGGATAATCAACTTAAACTCCTCACAACTTTCTATAAGCAAATTTTGTGCATCTTAATTTTTTGATTTCTACTTTTATGACTTGGAGGGATCACTAATGCTTCTAGATAGAATAAGCAACCCCTCTCAAATTTTATAGTGAAACATTGACAACTATGAATTTGCTTTAACTTTGGTTGCTGAACACAGAAATTAATCTTGATTTATTTATGTTTCTTTCCTTTTATCTGTAAACTCAAAAGATTCAATTATTTTTTCTGGAAATTTGGTGATAACAAACTTAATTCAAAATGGGTGGAAATTGTTGTAGTGTGAGAGATTAAAAAAGCAACCCCAACGACATCTCAAACGTTGAAAAATGTAAGTTCAAATCAAACATTCACAGGATGAGTGGTATAATTCTTATTATAGCTAGCCAACTTCATTCTCTATCCTCCATAGACATATCCTTTGACTCTGAGATTATAATCAAGAGAAATAAAGTCAAGAAACAAGAAATAAAAACTCTCTTCGATAAAAGCTTAGCAGACTATGAACAACTAGACGCCAGTCCAAAAGAGAGACTCTCTCAAAATGGTAGATTCCTATTCAATATTTAAGCTCAGAGGACACTTCATTCTTAGTCAGAGTAGCTCCCAAGTTAACTATGAGAATGAGGAATTAATTAGACACTCAGATTAAGGCTCTTGATAATATAAGCAGCTGAAAATATTCTATAGCAATACTATACATTTTCAATAAGTAAATTAGAAGTATGAAGGCAGAATACTTCGGAAAGATTAGCAAACTATTCAATCTTATAAGCTAGAAACCTCATAGACTTTGACAGAGGGTTAAATAAGAAAAGAATTTTATTTCACTTAACTTTTTTAATCACACTAATTTTAAGCTTTCTTTATAAGTTGCTATAATTTGGAGAGCTAAAAAGGCATATGAAGACTTAGCTTCGAGAGAGATTTTATTTCATCAAGTTTAAATTTACCATCATTGACTTTGAGTAGTTCAAACTTCGCTTCATATTTATTTCAATCATTAAATTATTAATGAATTTTGGACATTCGCAGGCAAACTAGTCCTTAGCCAGCAAAAGTACTCTATTCTTGTAAATGGAAATTCAAAGAACACCCAAACCTTTAGCTTTTACACCCAGATTGCAGATAAGAATGGCACCTACATTAGAGCTTATTTACTCCAACAGAATTCCTAGATAGTCCTGGCTAAGAATCTTCAATTCTTTGTGAGGCTTATTTCTAATTGAATATAAGATATGTTAAAAGGAAATGCGGAATCTGGAAACATATAATGATAAGAGCCTATGACTCTGCTATTATAGATGGGATGCTTTTTAGAAACAGCAAAGTCACTTAGACCTCTACTTCTGCCACTGTCTATGGATAAATCTCATTGCTTGCATTCACTAATTAAAGTTATTATGTTAGGGTTACTCAGATATATAGTAATTAAACTTCAAGCAACGCGACTTCTAAAGATGGATTTCGAGAAAGCAAACATAAATATGAAAAGATAAAGGAGCACTTATTCAAAGAGATCTCATATGGAAAGTCAAATCAAAGAGGCGGATTTAAAGAAAGCACTGAGATTGAAATTAACGGACAGTTTTAAATTCAAAATCCCTAACTTTGGTGGACTCATAACTTAGGTACACCCTACTTATATTGGTTTTTGATAGAGCTGTTCGATTAAAATAACAACACTATTGATTATTAGTTTGAGAGAATTGGAATTAGAACTTTAGATTAATTATAATAAAAAGATTAGCTTGAATAAAATGGCATACCTGTCTTCATGAAAGGCAAAGAAGTATTAGCAAATAATGATAAGACTTTGGGGAGGTGGTTAGTATGAGTTTGATATTTTTTACGATCTGTGTGATGAGTCAGGCCTACTGATTTGGCATTCTAATGAATTGTCTTGAACTCAATTCCTTGAAAATGTGATGGAAGAAACTGTAGATTATTTAAGCATAGGTTGGAAAGAGTGGGGTTGGCAAGATGGCTTAAATGATACCCAGAAGGACTTAATTTTTAAGTGGTACTTAGATATCTTCAACGTTACTATCCCTCAAGTTCTGAGCACTTATGACCCTGATAGGTTTTATTGGCCCTCTTCTCCATCGTCCTCACAATCTAAGGACTTCAACACTGGAGATATCCATGAGTGGCTAGTTTGGGCTTCTTAATACGAGATTGAAGCTTACAACACTCATGTTGGCAGATTCAATAGTGAGTATGGCATGTAAGGCATGATCCCAATGAGTAGCATAAAGCAATTCTCCTATCCATCAGACTGGAGTAATGAGACCTTTGTGATGCACTTGCATGAGAGGCATGTTCTAGGGTGGCCTAATCTCGAACTCTATATGGGAGAATACTTCAAGCCCACCAAAGATTTTGAAAGCTTTGTTTATGGGACAATTCAATTCAAATATTTTGCAAGCGAAATACTTGTATCCATTTAGTAAATGGTAATGCAAGCTTATGCAGTAGTTACTGGAATAGAAGCCCTAAGAAGATCAATGCCTTTCTGTATGGGATCTTTGTATTGGTAATTAAACGATGTATGGCCAGTTTTCTCGTGGTCGTCCGTAGATTTTTATGGCCAATGGAAAGCGCTTCATTATAGAGCTAAAATATTTATTCAAGAGATGAATGTTTTGAGAATTTTAAATTACAAACAACTGCGAAAATAAAACTGCAAAGTTGAACTCTCAGCTTCCACTATTAGCTGATTACCAATCCGCTTCATCATCACTCTCAGGCTCTTCATCTTCAGATTGCGATTCATTAGAGCGTTGTCCATTCCTCTCTTATAAAAGTCTCGCTACTCCATCTGCTGACGATTAGTTTACCTCATCATCTTAATCTACTTCTTCTTCCTCCTCATCTTCCATTTGAGCGTCTTCATCCTCCCAACCTTCTTCGCTTTCATCTTACTCCACTTCTTCATCTCCATCTGAAGCTGCTGATTCAAACGCTCCTGCCTCTGCTCTCCCAGCCACTCCACTTTACCTTATTCGGTTTTACATGATGCGCTGAAACCTTGCCTTCATCTTGAGTGCTTCACTGTTCACAACGTTCGGCTGTTGAAACTTATTGATCAGAGAAAGCATCTGCAAGTGCTTCGTTCTAGCCACAGATTGACATTCCTAGTTCAGGGAATACGCCAGGAGCTTGTCTGTAGAGCTGATATTTCCGAATATAAGCTACTGTGACTTTATAAAATGCAAGTTGTTGTTCACTCTCGCCTTTTAGTTCTGCTTATCCTGAGATGCCCCGCCACTGACACTCGGGTGTACCACTTTACAAAGGTGAGAAGAAATTCTAAGGCTTACTTTTTTCCAAATTAGCGGATTAATTAATTTACTCCATCAATCTATAATTATAATATCAACTCCGATAACTTTAATACTACTCACATCTCTGATAAGAAACCTCTCAGTGACACGAAGTAGAGAATCTTGCATCCGATATTTAACTAAGAGAAGAGAGTAAACCTTCGAGAAAGCAAGTGTGGCCGAGCGGTCTAAGGCGTCAGACTCAAGATCTGATGGGCGTGAGTCCGCGTGGGTTCAAATCCCACCGCTTGCAGATTTTTTATCCTTTTAAAAACTTTTGCCTCTTAACTTTTAATCAAGTCACAATTAGCAGAGTCTCCTAATGATAGATTCTGACTTATATTATTTCCTAATTTCTTAAGGCTAAAGTTTAATAATTAAGTTTCTTAGCGATTATAAACAACTTAAAGTACATTAACTCATCATTCTTAACTTGAAAGTGAGAATAATAAAGTTAACAATTTTTTATTAAAAACAGAATGGCAGATAATAACTTTTCCA
Organism: Tetmemena sp. SeJ-2015; assembly: GCA_027382625.1. Classification (NCBI taxonomy): domain Eukaryota; phylum Ciliophora; class Spirotrichea; order Sporadotrichida; family Oxytrichidae; genus Tetmemena; species Tetmemena sp. SeJ-2015. Next base: position 33,744 of record JAJKFJ010022602.1, read on the forward strand.
ACACCTATCTAGCCTCTTCAAATTCTTCTCAAAACTCGAATTAGCAGGTTTCAAGTCCATCCTCAAGATTTCAGAATAGCTCTTCCACTCAGCAGATTCATAGACTGATTCTAAATCAGGACGCATTCGATGGGACGAGTGCTGTGAATGAAGTGACTCCAAAAGATGCAGGTAGTCCTTATGGGGCATTAAGTGGAGGAGCGAGCATAAATTTAGCCACAAATGGTTTTTAATACAGTGGGAATACAGTGAATGCAGCTGCTGCAGTAAGAGCTTTCAGCTATTACCAAACCCCACAGCAGTTCTTGAAAAACACTTCGCAAGGTATTCAGCCTTAAATGAGTTATCCAGCCCAGGACTTAAGCCAATAACTTGCATAAATCGAGGTTAACAGTGGGTTTGAAGAATTAGTTAGCGACTCTAACAGCAATAACAGACGAATCTAATTTTGAGGTGCCTCAGAAACCCTCAATGCTCTCCAAGAATGAATCTACTAATTTAATCACCTCTCTTAACCATAATTCATCTTAAAAATAGTTCACGGGTGGCTATAGCAACTCAATAGTCTCGCCAACTTAGAATAGACAAATACTAGGGACAAATTAAATAAATGGTGGTAGCAGTGCCAATTTAAAAAATGGCATGCTTGCTAGTGGCAGTGGTCAAATACCTATGAAGGGGAGTGAATCTGCAATTAAATCTCTCTCCAATATAAAAGTCTAAATAACTCATGGGAATTCGAACAAAGGGGCGGTGAATTACATTTTAATGCTCTGAATTTTTACATGTGAATTATCAGACTCTAAGATTGATGGAGGATGAAAACCATTCTATATCCTAGGCATATGGAAGCGTTCAATCTAATCTCCCCAAAGATTTTGCCTCTTTGGTTGTTTTATCAGAGGAAGGTTGCAAAAGTGACTCTAAACTAAAGATTAACTCCTCTAGAGTTGCTGATTCTACTATCAGTCATTATCAACAAGCACTTGGCGCGAACACTGTGAGCCATTCTCAAGCCACAGTTTCTTAGAAATAGCATCCTAAGTATTCGGTAATCTCAGTTGGGAACAAGATGAGTTAACTTGTTAACTCTTAAAATTAGCTTTCTCATTCTCTTTCGAGCAGTAGTATTTAGCCAGGCAACTTTAACATTAACAACACTTAATCTTAGAGGAGCTACATTTAACTTTCTTAACCTCAAAGTAGCATTGGCAGCAGTTAGTCTCAAACTAGCATGAAGAATCACATCTCTCAACAGCATTAACTTTACCAACAGCTTCAATTGCTCTAATAAAATTCTCCCCATTCATCATCCTAGACCAACATCATTAATCCATACCTTGCAACAGGCGGTAACTAATTCGGCTCTCCTCAAGCCACTGCAGCTATTCAATTGAACAGAGAGTAGCAATCACAAATTCATAGTATTAGAGGGAGCAAGGAAATGCTTAAGAGTGCCAGTGGACTAAGTGATAAAAATAATCAGTAGCTCATACTATCTCAAGCAGTAGTGTCCCAGAGAAAAGGAGCAGCATTAACAGCTATAATAAACGAGTAATTGAGCTGCATCTTAATTAACATAGTAACTCCAAAAATCAAAATGCAATGACGCAAATGATGAGTCCTAGTACTTTGAAATCTCAATTAAGCCTGGATATCTCGGAAATACCTTAGAAGCAGAATACCATTGATAAATTCTCAGCTAACATGCAGATCTTATCTCATGGAGGGGCTGGCTATCAATCCTATACTTAGCAAAACTCTACTATGCTAAGTACAGATAAAATAAAGCCTCAAATTAAAGTTATCCCTATCTCAAGTAATATCTCTCCCAAGCAAGCATTTGGATCACCCAGATTTTCAGTTAACGGTATAAATACTATCGTCCCTAAAAGCAAGCTAGTAATAAGAAAGCAGTAAAATTAGTTGACTTAAGGTTACACCTCTGCAAATATTATTTCTGATTATTTTTCTCTCTAAATAAGAGCAGTATTAACAATTTAAGCAGGTCTGAGTAGCACTTGAACTTGAACAACCACACTCTCTCTAATTGCGAGTACAGTCACTATAACTCTGGGAGCGGCACCATTTAAGTGAATTCATCTCAAAACATAAGCAACTTTAAGTAGAATACATCTCCTTAGTTTAACAAATTCATGCACTCTAAGACTAATTAGAACAGCTCTATGAAGAAAAATCAGCAGTTCCTTCTTCATTAACAATCATTACAACTCCAGTCTGCTCCTAACAAGAGTCAAAACACATCCTAGTCATAGCTTCTGAGAAATCTCAGCTCAGAAGGGAGCTTAAATAACTTTCATTCTAAGCAGCTTAGAGTGAGTGAGTCTACTAAAGATCTTACCCTTAAAAATGGATTAGCAGCTGTCTCAGATTCTTAAGGAAAACTTGTACTGTCTCAGAATCTTTAGTCTGCATTCGAACTAAAGAGAGAGTCTTAGAGATACTACAGTCCTAATCCTCAAATTTCTCTAAACAAAGCACTCTCAAGAATAAGCTCAGTAGGTGAACTAAAGAAGGCTCAGCAGTAGTTGGCTACAACGAGAAAAAGTATTCAAGGAAAAAACACTTAGCAGCTGCTATTGCACAATAGCAGCGTCAACTCGCTCTAAAATGTAGCAGCTAATTGTGTGGTCCCTAACACAGGCACAAACAGCGGTCTCTCGACAATCTTATCTGCCCACCTAGTTATGTAGAATGCAAATAAAAAGCACTTACAATCGGTGGGTGGTACTGGAAATAGTGGAGCGGTGCAAAGCTCAAAGTCTAAAGAGAGACTCTTGCTTGAACATAGTGGCACTAATCTGGGTCTGAGCAAATCAGCTAGCAAAGCCAAACTCAAGAATCACACGCAAGATTTGTTTGAAGATGTTGCTAATAATGTGGTTAATGAAGATCTCGAGGATGATATAATCAAATATTTTCTAAAGGGAATTCAGACCATTTAAAAAACCCGTATTTTGAAAATTCCCTGAAAAAAGAAGCTGTGGAATGAAATTTGGGGGGAAACCCCAAAAACCCTTTGCAAAAAAGGTTGAAAGGGGTTAAAGTCGACACCAAAAATGTGTTTGACGATAGTTGGACAGCTTTACACTATGCCGTTCACGAAGGTAGCATCCCAATAGTTAAACTTTTGATTGAAAATAATAATCTAATTAAGATTAAGCAGTATAAAAGTTGAGATATTTTCTAATTTAAAATATAATTAAATGAGAGGGAGCTTATATAACTTTATTATAATTGGTTTGTATTTTCGAGTTGGACTCAGTGACTTGCCCTACAAAGATTTTTTCTCATACAATTCGGCTAGTGACTTGACTCTCCTTAATCTTGGATGTAATAAACTCTTAAGTTTATTTAAATTATAGTGGATGCGACTTTTGATTTTTACAATGCAGAGCTATAGGAGAAATGCGATTCCACTTAATCTTATACGAGATTAAATCCCCTCACCCTCACTGGGATTATGACTCCTCCATAGGACTACTTCATTTTCATGTAGATGAGAACTGATCCAACTGTCTATCTCACAGAATAGTAAGCTTGAAACTAATTTAAAAGCTAGTTCTTAATTTTTAATATAGTTTCATCCGAGATCCTAATAACGATAACTATGCGGGAAAGATCGATTACACAACGAGTCCTAGGAAATACTTGGGAGCTGACTATCTGACAGATAAGACTTACTTGCAAAAGTCACAACATCACTATGGGGCAGAGAGCTAGTCTTATAGTAGAAACGTTCCTTGCTAGTTTTCACTCAGACTTACAAATAGTCTGCCAAACTCTAAAGGCACAGTAACCACTAAGGACAAGCATTAAGTGGTCTATGGATTTGAGAGCATGATCTCTGTCTAAGTTCTTTTCCCATCCTAGTAAGTTCACTTATAATTCATTTTAAGAGGACAGTGATATTGAGCTTTGAATATAGAGAATGCGTGTCCACAGTTTGCAGAGAGAACTATGGAGCTGGCTTTGCATACATTATTCAGAATATAAACTCAGACATTTCATAAATAGCTGGCCTAAACTATGGTTCTAAGTTTGGGTTTGATGGACTTTCGCAAGCCCTGGTTATAGAATTTGATTTTGTGACTGACATTAGTTTGAACGACCCTACTTATCCTCATGTTAGTATATTTTGCAAGGATGGGACAGCCTCTGCCGATAATTCCTATGCTATTGCAAAATAGAAAAATGCATTTCTGATATAATTATTATTTAATAACTTACATTTTCAAAGAATCCTAGAAGTCTGAGTCCCCTAAACTCTTCCTTGGGGATACCAGGACTCAAGTTTTAAAAGTCTCTAACTGCTCTCAACGCCACTTTACTTCGAATCAATTCTTAAGGAAAGGCAAGACACTCTTGGACTTCTGACTGAATCCCAATCATCAGATCATTTCTAAAAATTAGTGAGAATTTACCAAATTAATGGTTACCTTTAATGCTGGGTTATGTTCGTGCTTTAGGTTTCAAATAATTTTAAAATAACACTAGGAATGAAAATGTATATTTATTGCAATATAATTAATGTTTCTATTCTAAATTTTAATTTAATCACTTTAATATAATTTTGAAGTTTCCAGATATTTTTATTCAAGTTCAGTTATCCATTGCTTTGAGGATTTTATGTGATAGTTTTAGATCACTCTCTAACCTCCTTCCTCTCTTTATGAATTGCCACTGCTTTCCTTATTCTATTGCAATTAATCTATCAATTTAGAAGGTGAGAGAAGTTCCTCAACTTGTTAACTAAGTCTGAGATTTATTAAGTAAAGAGAGCCTTCAAATACAAATGACAACACATTTCCATCGTCAGATATTTAGAAGAACTGCAACCCCTCTCTCTTCAACTTCACTAGTACCTCATTCTTCTAAATACTCTATTATTGTTGTTTATCATCACCACCCTACTAAAGTACATCCTCGAAATATCTTATCTAGAACCTCCTAATTATCTTTTCCCTCTCTATGTCATAGATAAAGATCTAGTGAGTTGTAAAATCATAGCCAGCTATAATTTCAGTATCACGATAGGGCAATGCCACTAAATTCCCTCGCTTCTAGTTATCAAAGACAAACTACTTCACCGAGTCAAAGTACTGCATATATTGCTTTGGCTTCCTGAAAATAGACAGATCCATCAAGCATGGATAGCTTGTCACATCGAATATGAAATCATTCTTTAAGTCAACTGTAATATCCTGCTATCTATCTGTCTTTACATTTACAATTTGATAATCTCCATAGTCTTCATGGAAGGTCATCTAAGTTATTTATTCACCGACTTATAAAGTGCGATTGAGAATATCTAAGATATCCCATCTTTGAAAAATTGGCTGCTCTTTGTCTTTCAAGTCGAAAACATATAAAACGCTTCTACTCCAATTTAAAAGTTAAACGAAAATATATAAATTTTTGAAGACATCTCTCTCAATTTAATAGAGTAGAATATAGTTTGAGCTTTCATGAATATCACAAAACAGTATTTCTCCGATCTAGAAAGTTTCTTACTGCTACTTTCTCTCACTTAATTTTGGATTTTCAATTTCAAAACTTTATTTATTGCTAAGATCAATATGAACATCCTCAGCATGCTCTTTGTCGATAATTTCATCAGGATCCATGTTTTAATCTTTAGCTTAGGGGGTTTAATCATTTAAATTATCTAGATGCAAGTTATCATCTAAGTCTAATAGAACGATATTATTTTTCCCTTTCTTATCTTAGAAGGCGTGAAATTCGTAATCAAGGCAACTAATCTACCTTCAAAAAAATTCTTATGAAGCAAATTAAATTTAATCTCTTTTGATGTACTTTTTAGATGAAGAGGATAAATTAAAAAGCACGTTGAGGTAACAACCAGCAGGCAGTTTTCATTCTTGGATAGTATGACATATTTAGCCTCGTTCTCTAAATTAATTTTTTGGTTGAGTAGGTTCTATCGATGTTTGAAAGCCTAGCTAACTCTCTCTTTTCTTACCTCCCTTAAGTTCTATTTATTATTCACATAGGATAATAAGATGTTTCTCAACTAGAACTGTAATAAGTGCTGGTTTTGAAATAGATTATTAATTATATTCCCTAAATTTTACTTTACTTTACTTTTTATTATTCAACATCTCTTCTTAATTCTCATCTCCCTCTGCAGGATTATTCTTTCTTGCAGATTAAATACGCTTCTCAAAGTCTGGCAAATCAGCCAGTAAATTCTCTAAGAACTAAGTACAAGGGTTATCTTCTTAGTCCTATTTAGATTGAAGTGATAGCAACTTGAGGGTATCTTCACACCTTAAGAGTTGATCTACAAGTTAGTGATCCATTATTTTACCCTCTTTCCAACGCATAAGCTAGTAGTTTAGGAAGATATTGAATTTTGCATGAGAGAGAAAATTTATTTACTCTAAATAGTCGTCCTGCTTAGTTTCATTCTCATCTTTAATTATTCCTGAATCTAAGGATAAAGTCCAAGCCTTCCTATTGCTCTCTAAAAGACTTAGCGCCTCTTTTCCTCTTCCCTGATAATAAAGTAGCAAGGCCCGATTATTGATGCTCTCTAATTGCCTTGAGCTTTATGAGGGCAGCTTCATTTGTAATAACTTGCCGAGCCTTTGCGAATCCAAAATACTCATTCTCTTCCTGGCTATCTTAATTATATCCTCATATACACAGATCAATTGAGACACTGACTCTATGTTTCTAATCTTTTTCATTGAAGTAAGATGCTGAATCTCTAAGAAATCTAGGAAAATTTCCTCCTTAATTTAATCTAAAAAACTATTTGCTCCTCTTTATTCCTTATTAGCCTAAGCTGTATCTTCAAGATTAGACATTGAGAGCTTTTATATTTATTGCTCAATTTTTGTGCTAAAAAAATAATAAAAAAAAGCATAAGATGATGAATTAATTTATCTTAAGTAATTTGGCAATTCAAAGTGATGCTATCAATTCCAAGAAATGAAAAATTATAGAAAATTTTCAAATTAAGATAAAATAAATCCAAAATTTAATTAAATAATTATTAAGTTATAATCTACATCTTCAGATGTGAAAATCGAGAGCAGAAACTCAATAACTTTGCCAAAATCAAATAAGTCAAAGGCCAGAGCCCTTATTATTAAGTCTTTTTAGGAAAGCATTTTTCTTCTTTCAATGATGGACTCAATATCATCTACATCTATCATTTTGGAAGGTGCTTCCCATGGCTAAAGATTATTTAGGAAGAACTTATAGACTGTTGAATTCCCATCCTCTTTAAACTTCTCTTCTTTATATCTTGATTATTCGTTTATTTGATTATCCCTATGAGATAATTATGGCGTTTATTGTTTAGAGGCAGAAGAATTCTAAGGCAAAATATCTTGCACATTTACTAGAAAGTTCGAATGATTAATTTTGCAATGAGGAATTTGATTTTAGGCAAGGAATATAAGAGTTGTACTTATTTCTATCACGAATTGCATAATCAGCTTTTCTTTATCTTCTTCAGATATTGCGGATGCATTTTACCTTATAAACTTTTCCAGGTTCACACTATATATATAGTCTAAGTTAAAGAATGAGAATAATATTTCCTCAAGCTTACCAATTTTCAATATACTCTGTGACTTGCGAAGGGTAATTTTCAATTAGAGCTGCTGGCTTAAAATCATAAACGCTGACTATATTAGGGTGAGGAGTTACAATCTCGACCACCCTCTAGTACACAGCTTTGAATATCTCCACGTCTTAATTTTAGAGATTCAGTTCCTTGAACACATAAAACTTAGATAGCTGCTTGCAGTTGAAAACTTTTACTTGGGAGGATTTTGAATCCAAGGATTAAATGAACTCAAGAGCACCACTTGCTGCTTTTTATTCCATTGATATTTAAACTGTATCAATTTATTAAATTTGTAATTTAAATTTAAGAATTCTCATTTATCATGAAGTTTATCGAAAAAATGTAAGCTAACTGCACTTAATCCCATTTATAGCTTCACTTTGGGAATCTGGAGGACAAGATAGAGCATTTTATTCTCAGCAGCAATCCAGAGAATACCCTTGCTTTTATATACTACAAACGCATGCTATACTGCTACAGATTTCAAAACCAACCCATTAAAGCAACATTATAAAATCCTGGCTTAGAAAAAGAGAAGAGTGCGAATTCAAGTAGCAGTCAACCACCTTTGCTGATGTTTCAGGTTCCCATTTCTAAGCTTGAAGAAATGCAACTCATAGACAAGGAAAATATTCTGGTGGTAAGAGATTAAGACCAAGTGACTTTCTATGCGATTCAAGAGCTCATCAAAAAATTCTAACTCTCTCCCTAATTCAAATTCAATTGTAAGATTTTTATAATTCTAGAGAGTTAACAAGGCCTACACTCATTTTTCAGCGGCCTAAGCTTAAGATCTAGCTCACTAGCAATCTTTTATTATTTTATCTTTCGGAGATACAGCTGTAGGAATACTAGCTGCAAGTATGAAACTCCCGCCACAGCTAAAGATGATATCTAAGGTGAAGACTGCAACTGCAGGTGGAGCGGAAGGTGGGTTTTTCACAAGTGAGGACGTGGAGGAAAATAACTTGAGTGTGAGTGATGCGGATAGCTAGATCAATCATAATTCTTTTAATAAAGCTGATAATTTAATTAAAAAGAGAATTAAATTAGATATTTAATTAGGATGGAATCAAAGAGTGAATAACTGTTGAATGTGTTCAATTTTGAAAATTATTACACCACTCAGCATTCAATTCTAAGAACTTTTTTATACTTGCAATTTTTGTGTGTAAGCACTCAATAAAGCTATATAAATGACTCTTGTTCTGCTTATACTGATATATGGATTTTCGATCACTGCACACGCCATACCATACTGTTGAGCAGCACTACGAAGAGAATTAAAGAAGAAGTTCATATTAATTTTTGATTCTCTAACGAACAAGCTACAGATCAGGGGGTGTTCGAGCGATTACAACTACCACAAATTTGTAGCTCTCCATTTATTATTTTAATCAATAAGCGATTTTAATTTGATTCCATATAATAATATACTCTTATTTTCTTCTATCAACTTCGAAGATGGAGGAGGCTAGACAGAAAATCCTCTTGGGAGCGGCAATTTAAAAGTCACAGTGGAAAACGTTGATTAAACGCCAGATGAGAGGTAGCAAACAAGCCTCGCAGCAGGAGAGGAACTTAATAGAACCTCAGGCAGTGCTGAAAAATCCTAGACTGCATAGCTAGGAAATAGACAATGAGGAGAATGCAAAGTAAAATGACAAGAGGAAGAAAAGATAGACTAAGGATAGAAGGAGCAAAGGCAAAAAGGGAAAAGAGAACGAGTAGCTGTAAATCAAAGCAGATATGAAACTTGCAGAGGAGTAGGCGAAGTTGAGCATGCCCCTTACCAAAGTTGTGATAGGTGAAACAATCATTTAGATAGTAAAGATAATTTAAAGTCTTATTTTTCTATCTAGAACTCAGATGAGAGAGTCTTGAAGATGGTTTGCTCTAAAGTTTGTAACGATTTGGCTTTTGTAGCTTTACTATCGAGAAGCAAGTTCATAATATATTCTCTTACAACAGAGGAGGATGATGAGGAAGAGGATATTGTGAATGTAAAAAGCAAGATTATCTGGGTAGGATAAATCAAAATCTAAGATTGTTGTGTCCAAGTCAGAGTTAAATAAAACTTATCTTTTAAATTTAATTTTTAGAGTTTTATCGATTGAATGTAAGAGACTAACTTGATTAACCACTTTTAGTAAACTAGATATCCATTATTATATTTGATTTATTTATATAAGAATTTGATTATAGATTTACATCGACTTTGCTTTGGAAAATTTCGGACATGTAGTCGATCTATAATTCGACCAGAGAGGAGATAAATTTATTACTCTAACTAACCAAGGGCTTCTCAGTATGTGGGAGAGTAAGCAGCAAGTGATTTTCTCGAAAACATTTACACAAGAGATGCTCTAAATCTAGCACTTCCTTTTCTTGGACGTCAGTTAAAAAGTACTAGCTATAACTTCATAACCCTCACTCACTATCTACAATCTCCCTAAATAAAATATCCTTAATAATTTAAAATACTTTTCTGTGAACACAGATTCTGAACACCAAGAGAAAGTTTAAATCCCTGCCTCCTAATTCGGAAGAAAGTGCCACTCTTTGAACGTGGATAAGAGTGAAACTTTTGCTTTTGCCCTCTTCACCTTACAAAGCCCATCAGCTTAAAAAGGAGCTGGGATTTGCAACATGCTTATCTTCAATTTGAAAAAGTTAGAACTGCTTCAAACTTTGAACGTAGACTAAAATGGAATATAGAGTTTTAGTTCCTTGAATTCTAGGGTAGGAACTGCGCTCTCAAAGCATCTATTCATGGATGAAAACTGCAGCTATGTAGGCTTCCTTGATGAGAGGAAGAGAGCCATTGAACTCTATCTAATGGATTACAAGTTCTTTATCACTCAAATAATTTGTGAAAAATATAACTCCTTCAAAAATATTTATTGACATCAATATCAAGAAGAAGGAGAAGCCACCTGCTCCTGTTTCTAGAAAAATAATATTTCTTTTTCTGTTTAAGTGTATGAGCCTCCAAAGATAGATCCAAACGAGCATTTAGTTAAGCATCACAAGACAAGCTGTTGCAATATATTTTGAGATTTTATTATCAACTAATATGCTTTGCAAAGGAAGTTTTATGCTATTGCAACTGCATTTTGCCACCCAAGTTTGATTCTAAGTACTTTTAATTAATAAATATTCGTTTTAAAAAAATAATAATTTAATGAAATTCGATAATTTAATTTAATACAAATTAATTTATTTATTTTTATAATGTGAAGATAACCTATCAAAGGAGATTAGACAGAGTTGACTTCAGGCAGTAGAACTTCCATGTAATTCAATTGAGAGCTTTTGAATTGTTTATAGTTGAGTGAATTCGGTGCACAGCAAATGTATTATGAAAACTCTCTATGGTTCGATCAGTACTATATCGGAGTCCTCTAAATCTACACAATTAATTTTTAATATTAAAAGTTTATGATCTACTTGGACGACATCGAATTTCCAATCCTCTCAACTCTTGTAAACATGGGTCAGTGCGTTCATCATAAAATTAAAAAATAATTTAAATTATATATCATCCTGACACCACAACTTCATTAAAGTAATGAAGTCTTTGTCTTTAAGCTTCTATAGTGCACTTGGAGTAGTCGATCCTACTCTAGCTGGCAAGTCCTACATATCAATCACCTCCACCACGACGGCAAATCGCTATGGCACCTTTTAGCTTTTGTAATGGAGTCACACAAGCATCGCCCAGTGTCCCATCACTCAAGTCTTCTGCTCTAACTCCAAGGACGATCTCACCACTTAATCTTTCTTGCGAATTTCACTCAAGAATATAGGCAGTAACCCTCTCTATGTGAAGTTCAAGTATGCTGAGGCTCAACTTGCAACGCTCAACACCTGGTTCGATTGCCGACAGCCTATTCAAGATTAGAATACTCTATTATGCTAAATCCATTTAAAGATACTGACATTGGATATTACGATGAGCACGAAATCAAGATAGAGAGCTCTATGTTTGATCCGGTCAACTACGGCTGTCAAATTGACTTGTACTATGACTCATACTCCTATTATATACATTATTTTAAGTTATGACGGGACAGTAGACGATATAATCTTACACGATGTGGGTAATTCAACATACTACTCAATCAGCAGCTACTATGGAACATTTGACAACAGCTATATGCTCACTCCTTTAATCCACACTCAACTCATAATCGACCCTACTGATTAGTCCAGAAGCATAGAGTTCATAACCACAAATATCTAGCCTTGATATATTTCAGAAGATTTATAAATTCTTCCTATTGCAAGAAAGGAAGCACTTAATGAAAAAATATTTTGAAATTGATATAAATAATGCAGGTGATGGTTTTAAATTGAAGTATATTTATTGACTTGCAAGCACGTGATGCTATCCATTTACAATTTAAAGTTCTTTTGAAAAGATAGCTGCTAAGCTAGAGTTAAATAGAGAGAATTTTTTTTATCTGTAGGTAAGGAGTCCAGCCGATTTGTAGTATAGCCTGATGGTCTTATAAATTAAGAAGGAGTATCAAATTTGCAGCTGCATTTGATAGCGTTTCATTACATTGTTTAGAAGCTATTCATTGGTATCGCCTGGCTAAAGTGTTGATGCTGTTTAACGGGCATTGGAATCTCTCTTTAATTGGTTATTCAAAAAATGAACTATAAAATGTAATATAGCTCAATTTAAAATGACCTTATAAGAAAGAAGCATTCTACTTTCTAATTTTATCTTAATGCAAAATTGTACACTATCAGTTCATGTAATATTTGTGGAGGATGGGAAAATATTTTTGAAACCTCCTTAAGGACTGCCAAAGATGTTCGTAGCGTTATTTATAAAGAGACTTGGGTTCTTGTGCAGCAATGATCCTGTGGTTGTTACTGGAGCTTAGTCCTGGTTAGATTTTAAGGGATATTAAGATGGATACTTGCTCAGAGAAGACCGAGGCTCGCTAACTTTGAAATACTCATGCTCCTCGCGGGTCTCATCTACTTTGTCAAGGTACACACTCGGTCTATAAGAATAGTTTGGGGAGTTCGCACCCCTTGGTGGTACCAAAGATGAGTTCTGAGCTTGCAAATAGTATTTATTCATTATGTTCGAAGTGTCATATGAGCCTTAGGAATCTATAGACTCTTACTTGGACAACTACTGCACTCCATTTTAGAAAGGAGAGAAAATTTCTCTGCTAGTTGAATGACTGAGGCCGAATAAACTCTCTGCTTTATTTTAAAGAGACCTTGGAAGTCCTGGCGATAAAATTGGTTCCTGTCTTGAGCTTGAATCATAATTCTTACTCATGGGCACATTGCCGAGAGAGAAAGCATCAATCTACTCCTCTTATTAGGTTTGTAGACTTTAAAAAGCTTTTTCACCAATGCCTCTTTGTTGAAGGAACTACTTGCTCTGCTAAAGCCCAGAAAGAGGAGAGACGATAGGAGATTGATTATAGCTCGATATATTTTTGTCAACTTTGACAGAGAGATTGGCATGATATCTTTGAGGATTCAACAGAAGGCTATTAGTAGGTAGTAGACTTTAGGATCCTATTTTTGCGAGCATAGAAGTTGATTAAGATTATGACGCTTGCTGGCTGATAGTAGAAACATCGTTTTTATTAACTGCTTTTGAATTTGGGGAGATGAGGTATTTGCTCTAAGACTAATCTGTGCTGTATAAGAAGTTTTCACTCGCTGGTGCGCTACTTTCTTAGAGTCTTTGCGAAAAAGTTGGTTTATCGTCTTTTCTGGAAGGATAGGCTTGCAAGTTTTTCATGTTGGCTATATCTCCCCCGCTCGAAAACATATCCCCTACTTAATTAGAAGGAATAGAGTTCCTCTTAAATGCTGCAAAGTCATTTTATATCACTTAATCAGTCTCAGTCTTTTGACTCCTCCTCTTTTCAACTTCATTCTTGAGTGGAGCATTTAAATACCCCTGAAAGAGAGGTGGTTCCGGTTGCTCGTTCTTGTAGCTCTACTATTGCTCGAAGTAGTTCGGATAGTATTCTATGTCAGATCCGATAGAGCTAAATCGCGAAACTCCCTTATCCTGACGAAATCTTGTCTTTTCAGGAATGCTTTACTAAGTAAAGTACTTAGTGTTTGCATTGTCTTGGATTATGGTGTTAGTTTCTCTTTGTGATTGTAACAAACTTTGCTATTATTGTAGCTCCTGCAACCTCAAGGGAATCTGGGGAGGTTCGTATAGCGATATCTTTGGCTATGATTATGACTGGTAGCTCGTTAAATTCAGTATAAAACTTTAAAATTATTCAAGTTGATTGATATTGCGAATTCTATTACGTGGATGCCTAAGATAGATTCCCTTAAGTTTTTAATAGATTTGATTGCTATTACTCTTTTATGGAGTTTTGGGAGAGCTGATTCTTAACGTGTTTACTTTTTTAATTATCTAAGCCCTCTAATTTCTGGGGTTAAGCATTATTAGCATTTCCTCTTGTGCTTTATAGATTCGACTGGTTGTCACTTTTTTTGGTTTCTTATTGTGGAAGGGTTTGGTTATTCATCTTTAGCAATCTTTAAATGTCCTATTTGACATTCACAAAAAATCTAATCCCCATATAATCATAGCAACTCTATTAAATGAACACATGGATTTATTTTCGCGAAATAAGGATCTTGTAATAGCTGAGCAGCCGATGCTCTCTTGCTTGGATTTATTTTAAGCATCATCTTTAAAATTTCCTGCGCCTCTTCACTTGAGCCCTTAACCATGTATCGCATGGGTTGCTTCTTATACATCATGTCCTCGATTTTTATGTTCCTCTTTGCTGCCTGTCGGTATCCATCTTTCCACTATTCCGGCTTGGGTGTGCCCAATAATTTGAAAATGGAATTCAATTAGTCTAACTCTGAACTTCCAGTAAATAGGGGAGTCGAATTGAATAACTTAAAAACAAGAGAGAAAATTAAAATTCAGATGAGATTTTAATTCATAACTCAGCCATGACACAGCCCACCGCGAAGATATCTGCTTTCTAGGAATAATCAGGAGAGCGAATAACCTACTCGGGACTGCGGTACCAGCGAGTGGAAACGTACTAAGTGATGGGGCCGTTTTGTTTGCTAAGGTCTTTGACAGTTCCAAAGTCAATCATCTTGACTTCATACGAGGTCATTCCGATAATAAAATTCTCAGGTTTAATATCCCTGTGGACGAACCCCCGCGAGTGCAAATAATCGCAAGCAAGCAAAATCTATAACTATAAGGAATTAAACGTTAATAATTCCTCCAAATTTTTAATGATCTGCTTGACTATGACTCTTATCTCGAACTCACTAAGCATTCTATTCTCCTTGCGACTAATCTCGCGCATAAAGTCTGTGAGGTTGAAGTCTAGGTGCTCAAATACCATGTAGAGTTTGTTCCTGTCAAGTTAACACTTTTTCATTTAAACGATATTAGGGTGGCTGAGCTGTTGCAGTGCCTGCACCTCCCGCAAGCTGAAAGCATCATCCATGCTATCATAAGGCTTCTTTAGCTTTTTTATTGCAACTACCTCTCCATTCTTTGTGTCAACGCATTTGTAAACGTTGCCAAAAGTGCCTGAGCCAACCTGCTCTATCTGCTCGTACAATAATCTACACATCTCTTAATTTGTTATAAGTACTGATTTAGGATGAGTTGCTTGGCCTTAGAGGAGCTGATATGGGGCTGACTGCTACTCTTGTTCATCTTTATTTTTCTTACTTGAGATTGTGTAGTTATGGATTTTTCACTTTTAAGTTATTTATTTTAAATTTACGCATACTCTCTCTCGACTCCTACCACTCACCCGCAGAGAATTATTGCTTTAATTTTTAAACCTATTATTACCATAATATAAAATGCAATCGCATTCATTATCGAATTAAATATATGCGAGGAATAATTATCAGTTGAACCATAGAGAATGTCATCATACAAAAATAAAGAAAGATAGTTTAAATCTGTGCACATTATTAATATCATGATGGTGAGCTATTAATCACCTATTAATCACCTTTTTTATCTTCTATTTTTACTTTTCTACAAACTTAATTCCTAAAGAAAATAAAAATAGAGCTATCTTAAACATGATAAAAGCAATTTCAAACATGAAACATTAATGTTGATATAAAAAATGTGTAAGGATATTTAAGAAATAAGATTATATTTCGTATAAGTACTTTAAGGATAAGGTCATTTTTGATATTGATTGTTCTTAATGTCGAATCTAACTATCTTCTTGGCATTTGAAGAGAGAGATGCGCTGCTCTCGTTGGCATCTGCATTCTTTCTTATGGATCCTCCTCTGCTTGATTTCTTTTATTTAGGAAATGGAAGCTCCTAGTTTCTCTCTTCAGACAATATGAAAGAGCTGCCATTTATTTGCTTGTTTTAATGCAATCTCTCAGTTACTATGATAGGTCTTTATTCATATCTCTATTGGCTTTAATGAGAGGCTTGTCTTGGGATATTCAACTCACTATTCATCTACTTGCTGTTATGATTCCTAGGTCTGTCTCTTTCAGGAAGTTGCATTTCATACTTAAGCTTGTCAGAAATATTATTTGAAGCCGCTTTCTTCCCATGATGCTATTCAGAAGTAGAGTCTGCAATTTAAGAGTAGACGTGTGAAAATATCCCTGCGTTCTCTTCGCTCTCACTCTACGACATGAGCTCAAATTCGTTAGTAGAATGCTAAGAAAATTGTGTAGGCCTTTCTTTTCTCTCCTTAGATAGTTAAGCTTCTCTAGCTCTCTTCCTTTCATATTGCTGCACAAGGATCCTTTCTAGCTTCTCGGTTAGGTATTTGACTTCCTTTTTCAAGTCTATATTTTCAGAACGTACTTTCTCGGCAAGAGTAGTAATCTCAGACATCTCCCTGATGTGCTTTGAATTAAGCTGATCTCTCTCCTCAGTCTGCTCTCTTCTTATGGAGTCAACTTCATTCTTTGCTTTGGAAACTTGATGGTCAGCCTCAACAAGTACCTTTCTCATTTCCTCTATGGTCTTATGAGCTTTCTTGAGTTAATGCAGCAACTTTATGTTATTCTCTTTTTCTTGGCCATTCATCTGCGAGCCTTGCGATAGTACTTGCACTGTGAGGGCATACTGGTTGTTTTCAGCAGTAAGTTGCTCGATTTATTCTTACTGATCACAAACTCGTTGTTACATATCGATTAGATCTTGCTCACTGTGAGTGAATTTCGCTTTATAATCTTCCAGCTTCTTTAGCATCAACTCTTGAAGAGATTAGTTCTAGTCTTGAAAGTCTTTATTTTGAGCCTCTAGAGTTTAATTCTTAGACTAAAGAGATTTTAGCTCTCTTTCCATTGCTAGCTTTTCTTTGCTAAATTTGCTGGCATCTTACTCGTGCTTATTTAAAAAGCGAATAAGATTCTCCATTAAATGTTACACTAAATTAATTTTGCTTTCTCTCTGAGTCTTCGAACTTTGATTCTAATCTATCTATATGGATCTAAAGTTCCTTGCACTTTTCAATGAAGTAGTTTGCTTGCTGCTGTTAACTACCGTATGTGGCTTAAAGGGGTATGAGCTCATCCTACACCTTTCTAATTTCCTCTTTGCATCTTTCTTAGCTCATCAACTTGACATTCTTTATAAATCCAACAAATACCCTCTACTTGAGTTTCTCAATATGCTTTATTCTCTATCTTTAATTTGCATCTTTGTTCTTAATTTTGAGTTTCAAAATTCTCTTAAACTTTAAGAAGCTTTCCTTGAGCATTCTCTTTACTCCTTTCCTCTATCTAAATTCAAAAGCTTTCTAATTCCTAATCCTTGATATGGCCAAATTATTCTTGAGTTGTTTCAACACCACAAATTTAACTCTCCTTTGCTCTAGCAGTTCTTCTCTGAGTCTTGCTCTCCACTTGAAAGTGAACTTGTACAAGCATTTCTAACGGTAATATTCTCTCACAGTGCTGTAGCATTTCTCAGTTTTGTGTTACCTCATGCACTCATAGTGAAAAGCTCTCAGATAAATCTTCTTCTTAAGAATCATCCAACGCAGCATATAGAACTTCAGTTTAGTTTCCAAGGTCACCATCCTCCTTGAAGACTTCAGCCAGAAATTAAACAGCCTTCGCTTTGTAAAGTAAACCTGTTTTCTCTTTAAAGGAGCCTTTTTCCTCTGCTCTAATCTATTGAAAAGAAGTGCACTGAAAGCCTTTACCATAAGATCATTCTAATGCTTTGCTCTGAATAACTTGATTTTAGGCTTGTAAGTCTTCTTTAACTTAGTTATTTACTTGAAAACACCATTAAAGCACATAGCGAGTAAAGTTTTCTTGTACTTTTAAAGTGCTATCAATAGTTTCTGATTTTAGATGGGGATTTAATGGAAGATTACTCTTTGCATTCCTCTCAGGATAATGAATTTACGGAATCTCACAATCATGTCATTTACAGCTGAGCTTCGCTCTGAGTTGATTGGCATTTAGCTCACTCTAGCATTTTGTTTCAAAGCTCTTATAGCCTTGTTTTTCAGTAAGAGCCCCCTCACTTATAAGGCATTAAATTGTTATCTCCTTCTCTGTTCTGAGATCTATTTATGAATCACTAATCTTTTGAAAGTTTTTTGAAGAATCTTGTAGTCTTTTTAAAGCTCTTTAACTCTGAAGGACTACTGAATTCTTGTGTTCCTCTTCAAAGTGTAAATGATGGCGTACTTGAGATTGATCTACTTTTGCACTTTGAGTTGCTTTATATGCTTCTGTAAAGCGAAGTTTTATCTCAGGTAGAGGAAACTTAGAAGTTTCAAGAAATGTTCTCTCCTCATTTTCTTCAATCTAAGGTGCTCCTCAGATATGTAATAAATTTTACTACTCCTTCTCAGAATTTTAAACCATCTCCTTTTAAGCCATTTCTCATAGATTTACTTAGCTTTCTAGTTATTGATTAGCTCTGTATTTTCAAATTGAATTCTCTGAGTGATCTCTCTCGTCGAGGTTTAGAGACTCTCTATTTCAGCAAGTCTGAACTATAGCACTTTATTCTCTTCCTCTAGATACTCCAAGTTCTATCTTAGATTCTCTTGAGCATCTTAATTTAACTCGCTTTCTTCAGCTGTCATTCTTAGCTGCTTTTGAAGGGTAAGAATTTATTCCCTTGCCTGCTCCACATTGGACCTGTTCTACTCCTGAAACTCCTTAATCTTTTAGACTAGCAGCTGATTCTTATCTACCAGCTCCTAATTTTACTGCTCTCTCTATTTCAACTGGCTCTCTAGAGTTTCTACCTTCTCTAGATATTAAAGAGTGACCTCGATTTCTTGTGAGGATTGAGGATTTAGCTGTGTCTATTATCTAGATTGCTGTTGAGGTGGCTAAGGATGAGTTTGACCCTTGCTGAATTGAGAATTTTAAAGATTTACGGGCTTCAAATTTTGAGGAGGGAACCTGCTATTCAAAACTGAGTTGGGAGATATCTACTGTTGAAGTTGATTCATTTTTCCGTTAGAAGCAAGAGGGTCGAAAAATTGTGTATCATTGAGTAAAAGACCTGAGAAAGTTTAATCCATCAGCAGATTTGAAAGGTCTTAATTGTAATTGCTTTAGTTCTCCTTCACCTCTAGCAACTTGGTGAGGTTCATTTACTGTATATCTCCAAGGCTTTTTTCATTCTTCTTTTTCTTCTTTTTAGTAACTGTAGAACCAAGAGCCATCTAACTCATAGGAGTTTAAGAATTTGATCTCCTAGCCTTTTACTGTGAGGCAGAGCCATTTATGAAGTTGCTCTTCTTCTCAGTGGATAAATTGAAGCTCACACTTTAAAGTTGGTTATTGCTGTTGAAGTTATTTTAATTTTCATTCCCATACTTGAGCTTAACATTGGACATTTAAAGATCGCCCTCTTGATTTTAAGTTACTTTTGAATTATGTTTCAGAGGTAAGGAAGCCGTCTTTGACATTTCTTGTTCGCTCTTGGGAATACTGAACTAATTGTAAGAAAATTCCTAGAGAGTCCTGAGTGGCGAGTACTCAGTTTAGATTATTTTTGGTGACTGTATAGTCAACTTAGAACCTACTAGCACTCTTGGCGTGTGATGACTGTTAAACCTCTAAGTGGAAAGCTTGCCCTGATCTTTCTATCTCTCATTAGATAGATTATTCTAGAGCGATTCTATCTACTGCTTCCTTAAAGCTATCTCTTGCTAGAATTAAATGAGGAGTTTGGAGAATTTCTGATCCCAAGAAGTAGTTTGTTGCTTAATGAACTTATTGGCTTATTGAAACTATGTATTGAATAGGATGCTTTTCTCCAACCAAGTTAGCCAATCTTCCTCTCCAAAGTTAGAAGAAGCGGCTTATTTTAATATCAAATCTATATTGCACTTAGGATTGAAGTCATAGATATAGCCAAGCTTGTACATGTGATCATGAAGAGCTAGTCTGCTTTTAATAGCCTTTAACTGGTCTAAACTAAAAGACAAATTGAAGAGCATTTCAATTAGAGATTTAAAATAGTTCACATCAAAATTTATCTTTAAGATCGTTGCTTTGACCAAATTAAACTATTTCATTTGAGTTTAATTATTGTAATATTAGAATTGAATGTTAAAAATTTTCCAGAAACCAATTTAATTCAATCAATTAATTAATTAAATATATATATACCCGAATTAATCATTCAATTTAATCAATCATTATATGTCCATATG
>JAJKFJ010022603.1:0-42198 GCA_027382625.1 Tetmemena sp. SeJ-2015
ATGGAGCTGACTCGAATAAAAAAAAGCGAAAAAAAAGGAAAATAAAAAAGATTGGTAGCAGCAGACGACACACCGACTACGGCAGCTACAGTGCTTACTTGAGCAATCAAAGAAGTCATTGAGCTATTCAGACCTGAGGATAACTAGAAACTGACAGCGGCCACCCTATAACTACCGCTATGAGGCACCCTGAATAAGACACCGGAGGCAGAGTGCACACTCTCTTTGACCAGTCCACTGAGTCCCTAGTCATGGCGCCCGAAGCCCCCGAGTGACCGGTAGTTCACGCTCTCAGTCAGGGAGGATTTGAACGGCAGGGATTCTTGGCCATTGCCCTGTGCAGTGAGTGGCAACGTCAGCGTCCTCTTGCGGCTATCGGCAGTGGGCCCCCATGTCATTGGTCATTACGTCTATAGAGTACGGTGATGCAATCGAGGGAGACCGTATAAGCCCCCATATTTATGAGGGGGACAGGTGGGGGTATTAAATAGTCTATAATTTAAATGACTCTAATTCCTAATATCTAATCTCCTCTGGAAGTCCTATTTAATAATGCTTGAGTTGTTTAATTAAGCTTGATCTCTAGATTGGAACTTTATTATTCTTTTTTTATACTCAATAAATCATAATTCATCAATTCATTCATTCAATTTACGTAATTGTATCTAATCTTGTACTATAATTTTATATTTGGTAAATATAGTAATAGAAAAGATGTATGCTGCAGATATTGAATTGCTTCCATATTCTATATAGTAAATTAGTTAGCTCCCATATCATTTACACATTATAAAATATGCTTACTTGATGATTTATGGAATTTAGGTTATTAGAATTTAATACATGATCGAAGGTAATGATTGTTATAAATACATTCTTGTTGAGTTCTTGCTTGCTGATTCATTATATCTTACGTTTTAAAATTAACTAATCTCTTAATTTAAATGTGGAAGCCAATAGCCTGATTAACAAGATCAACAATTACAATCAGCAGACTCTAAAATCAAGTGAGCCTCCAACACCATTAAAAACGTCAAGAATAAGATCCTAGACAAGCAACCAAACTTTCTCCACCAAGAGAAATTCAACTTAGCTGAATAGCATATCACTCATACTCACATCATCAAGGTACTGAACACTTTTGACATTATCCAAGAAACTTATTCTACAACAAGAACTCTTTCTGACTATAATATTCAAAAAGAGACTTCGCTACACTTCAAACAGCAAAAGATAAGAATTGATACTGAAGAATAAAATACAAAAAATTTCGAAATTGAGTTCGCTTGCACTAATTCGTATGACGCATTTGCCTTCCAAAAAAATAAATGTCTATATTAATCGGAATATATATATACTAATCTCTTTTTAAAGATCAGATCACTCTTTATTAAAGCTTCAGCGACCTTCTATCACGTATTAAATTCTCTAGTATATCTTCACCTTGATAGAATATTCAAAGATATTATGTCAAATTTACCATAGAACACATTTGATAGCACGGAATTAATAAAATTCAGTTTAAATTTTTTTCCAAATAGAGAAACTTTTGTTTTATTGGTTTACAAAAATTAAAGCTATCCTAATAAAGATAATTTTTTTTTAATCGAGAAGAAGGTAAATTAGTGATACAAATGCGTATTATTCTAACAATCAGGGTGGTAGTCAAAAATAATCAAGAATCAGTTAAAATTAAATGCGAAGCTTAATTATAAGAGTAGGCAAATTAATTGCAGTTATTTATCTGACTTTCTGACTAATAGAAAGATTATGTAGTTTTGGTTCTGACTTTCTGACTAATAGAAAGTAAATAGAGTAGGATCTCCACCAATTGAACTTGTCTGCTATTCTCTTCAAACTTTGCCATCCTGCTTCCGCCGCTTCTTCCACCATTACCGAAGCGATATCACATTCCTCGATACATACCTTGAGAGAGATCGGTGTCCTAGGAATAGAGGAAGCACTGCGATATGATGATCTTCAGCCTGTCAGGGTTCGAAACATGCAGGAGAGTCCTCTTTTGTAGAGATCAAGTGCCGTTGCGCCCTCTCGGACTTGTTCGCGCAAGG
Source organism: Tetmemena sp. SeJ-2015 (assembly GCA_027382625.1). Taxonomy (NCBI): domain Eukaryota; phylum Ciliophora; class Spirotrichea; order Sporadotrichida; family Oxytrichidae; genus Tetmemena; species Tetmemena sp. SeJ-2015. The sequence goes on from JAJKFJ010022603.1 coordinate 2,070, forward strand.
ATCGCTTCCTCCTAGTGCTGGCCAAGGAGGGATAAGCTGCATGTTAGATTGGAGGCTAGTGGTGAGATACTTCAGAGTTGTCTGATGGTTGGCAGTCAGGAAGGGTATCGTAGTTTGAGATGGACTCCGGCTTGTCTCGATTGCTATTTAAATTTTACTAATCGCTCTTTATTTATCAAGCTAACTTATATAAATCCCTTTTTTTATAAATTGATCAGACTATTCCAGAGACTCCATTAAACTTATACTTGGTCAGATAGTCAGATCCGGATCTTCAATTATCTTTTAAATGGTCAGAAAGTCAGAAGAGATTTAATCTGAAATTATATTCATTTTAGCTAGTTTGTAATTGATTCTCACTCATTTTAATTAATATTTATTTTTGACTACCACCCTGATTGTTAGAATAAATAAGGGTTCCTGATGCATAGAGCCTTTGATTAATTTAATGTCTTAATTTGTGATAATTTTAAAAATGGTTGGGTCTAGATCGTCATCGTTCTCATCATCTTCATCTATTTCTTTGACCAACACTGAAATCGATCGAGATAACATATTCCACCATTGTATGGTTGTTCTCCTTCTTCTACTCTGTCGTCCCCTCACCTTGGTTTTCACTTTAGTTTCTACTCTCTATTTGAGCTTCTTCTTAAATGTGCTTTCATAATCATTAACTTTATCGTCGTAGTATCAATTAAATTAAAACTCTTAATTCAGCCAATTAAGAAATCTTTAATGCCAAACTCCTAATTTATAATTATAAACATTAAGTTCTTAATTCTGATAATTAAAACTCTTAAACATTTAATAAATTTTAACGCAAACTTAATTCATGACGAATTAAGAACTTAAATATAAGAGAGTTATTATATTACTCATCTTAATTATTATTCAACCAAACTTAATTAGTTATTGCGCAGTCTTACTTATCTTAATTAAAAACTTAATGTTTAGAATTAAGAATTAAGATGAATTAAGAGTCTTATTTTACTTAATTGAGACAACTGCGATGATAAAGTTAATGATTAAGAAAGTATATTTAAGAAGAAGCTTAAATAGAGATTGATGACTTTCGATTTGAATATTGCTAGAGCAGCAAGGATGAAGAAAAAATATTCACTACTAAAACTAGCAAAAGAGTTGCATCCAAGCTATCCTAAACTTATATTATTGCAAAGCGAAGTATGCATCTCATAAATTTGTGAATTATTTTTAGAGATTTACTAAGGCTTTAATTTTACTATGAAGGATATTCAGAATCAAACTTCCCTAAAAAACCATCTCTCTCTGAATATGATTTTTTGAGATCAGTGAATTAATTAGAGTCATATAAAGTAGCTTAATAGAAAAGCACATTCTATTAAATTGATGCAAGATAACGAAGATGAGCCAATCAACTATCACTCGAATTTCTATGAGAGTAAAAGAAAGAGGATTTATAAAAAGAAAAACAAAATAAATCAACTCCCGAAGTATCGTATATTCATAACCCTTTAAAAGCAACTCCAGTAGATAAAAGTCAATAAGTTTATCTAAGAAAACTACAAAGATCTAGAGATGGATCTTAAACTTCAAAATATTAAAAATTTTATAGAGAACCCTCGACTGATACTTCATAGTCAAGAATATCAAATCAGCATCGATTAAGAAAGATTGGATATGCTTTTGTAGATTAGAGAGTTAGACTAGTTAGGTTTCGAACTGAAGAAGCTGAACTTTAATTAAATAAAGATGAATTTCTTGCATTTGAGTCAATTGACAATTTATATATTTTAAATTCAACTTTTATTAATGGAGCTAACAAATCTACAGTCATTAGCTAAAAGTACCATTTTTTCAGAGTGAGATTAAAGCTAACATTGGAGTTTCTAAAGTGAAACAGCGAGAAAATGATATCAGGGACTAAGAATATTCGCAGCTACATCCTCATACATTCAGAATATGATATGCTATGAAGAATGCTAGTGAGGAGCTCAAAACACATGAGAAGGAATAGCTTCGTGAAGCAGCATCAATTAGAATAAAGAGAAACCAAAGTTGGGCGAGTCATTCTAAACCACGACATGCAAGTGCAATAAACGGTTATAATACTGTAATTTTAAGCTAATTGTCAATCAACTCAAATGCAAGAAATTTATCTTTACTAAACATCCTCTTACAAATGTTGAAGACCTTCACAAATATTGAACACGATTGGCTTAACATTATTCTATGCTCTCTATCAATTTCTGAACTCGACTAAAATTTCAGAAAAGGTCGCTGATGCTCAACAAGAGATTTTTAGATTAATGAGACTCACCCTTAGCAAATACTTACAAGATAATGACATTCTGAACAACCCACACTTCATTTGTCTTCTAGTTGAGTATTAGCAACTGATGCTCTAGACAAAATTCAATATGAAAAACACTCTGAATCAATAGAACAATTCATAAAGAGCTTAATTTTAATATGATTGAGTCTTAGCTCATTTTAATGAACTCTAAACAATTTTCAGGCCTGGTTTCATCAAGAAATTTATGGACAACTCTCAAAAGTCTAAGGTTTTCTTATTGAATTTATTTGCAAAGCGTAAATGCTTTCAGACCTATTCATTATTTTTGATGAGCTACCAGAACAGCTAAGCTGTAGAGATATACTATCCTCACTCTCATTCGTTAACAAGAAGAATAGATTAAATCTCTCGCTCGAGAGACGTCAGACTATCCTTCAGTAAAATGAGGATTTCTCAAAACAAGATATTGTTACTGTTATCGAACTAGGTATACAAAATTGGAGGGGGAAATCACCAAAACTAACTTTATAGATATCGTCAAAGTAGATTGAAGAATGCTAGAATAGAGAGGGGAAAAAAATTATTTTCCATGCTGAAATCTAAGACTGTGAAAAACGAAGAGAAGAAGAATTAGATAAATTAAACCAATTGCAAGAGAAAATTTAAAATGTTTTTGATGAATATAAACACAAATAACATCAAGCAATTATTGTTGATATAGTACTTAGCTGATCTAGAAGTACCATACAGTGCCATCTTCCCATATCATTGGATAAGACCTGAATCATTTGTATGATAGCTGAGTATTGAAGCAGCGAGTAAAGAAAGTCCTCATCTTGGTCCTCAGTGATATCTTAAAAATCTAAGCTTAAAGATAACTACTTCTATTAGAATTCAATTGAATCATTGAAACCATAGAAAAGTTTTATGTATAAAAAATACTCATGAAATTGTTATAGTAGATGAGTAATACTTTATAATTACTCAAACCCCCTTTTAAAAGCCTTATAAGGAAAAGTATTTGGAATATAAGACTTGACCTTCACTCTACTTTATCTTTTAAGTGCTGATTGCAATCCTGGAATTCAGAGAATCATCCAAAAAACCTTTTGATAAACTAAAATTATCTCATTCCAATGTGAAGAAGAATTTTTATCAGGGATTAAGAGGAGACATCAAAATTTTCAAATAATAATCAGAGCGAGTCAGCAACATTATCAAGTAAATCGAAAAGCAAGCCAAGCATATTCCATTTATTATCTTTTTTGATAAGGACTCGCGTGAAAAGTATGAAAATATAATTAGCTAGGTAGGAGTGGCCAACTACAATGCTACAGTTACAACACCTTTCAGACAATATTCCAAGGTGATAATATCATGCAACTTAAACTCTAAGAGTCAGTACTAGGAGATGAGAGGCATGAGCTTCGGGACCAGAGGCATTCTTAAATCAAAGTACATAGCGGTGAGCAACTAATCAAAGAGCTAAATAATCCAATGTAAAGATACATAAGTTAATTGAATCGTGGATTATAAGAATAATAATTTACTTTATTTTAAGTAGAAGATTCTGGTTAAGAATAATATTGTCAGGTTTCAAAAAAAAGTAAGGTGGTGATAATTTTTTGTTATTAATAGGAAAATATTAGGTTTTAATTAAATTATTGCACCCCGTTTATTTGTTAATCACTTATCTAAAGAGAAATCCAATTGAAAATAAGTTTTTTAATTATAGCTTTGATTATTATATTAAATACCAATCAATATTAGTTTTAAACTCTTTCAGCCATTCACTGATCTTGAATAATTATAGCCTTAATCATATCTCTATTTAAGAATTGGGCTTTGATCTTATTCTTATAATCCTCGATTCACTTCACTTATTTATCTTTACTGAATAACTCTAGATGTATCAATTATTCGATGTAGAGAAACTTCTCGATGTACATTACAAGAAGAGAAGCACAGAGATTCTAATTAAGGTAATCCAGCTACTAGTTTTTAATTAAGATGAAATAATATCACTCCAGCGCTTGAATCATGTGCTTGGCGAAAAAGATTTTAGAAAAATGTTAAGAGGCTTTCCCTTCACATCTTAGTTTATTCATTAGAAGGGTGTCAAATACACATTTATTCTCAAAGAAAATGTATTTCAATATAATTTACTCAAAAATATACTAAATAACTAAAAGAAATATTTTCCAGACTTTATTGACTTAGTTTTTGCTTTAATTAATATTTGAATTCTAAATTATTAATGGATGACAGATGCCAGTAAAAGAACGCAATGAATCCCATTGATCATTAAGGCAGTTGAGAGAGATTTTTCTGATAATCAACATAGTTAGAGTACCGATGGCTGAACTTGCGCTTTCTCTAAAGTAATAGTTTCTAAAACTTAGACAATGGTAATAAAACAATCGTTGAGGAGCACTTTTTAATTGAAATCATTCAACTGCAAGCTTAAATAATAAAATTTCCAAGAGTGGTTTAGCTAAATATTCTATTTAAACAATTGAAATGGATGAGTGGTCAGAGATTATATATTTAAGACTCCACTTAAGTGTTAAGAATTAGGATGAACTCACTCAACTTTAAGGGATACATCAAATAATATGCCGAGACACTCGCAACCTACTTGTTCATATCTCCATTAAGCTCATTGCAATTGACAAATATTGATTGTGATTCAGAGATTTCTACAAACTCACGAAGAATGATTGAGTATTAGATATCCATTAAGTTAGATGTGATTGATCTGAACGCTTATAATATTATTTTGCCCCTCAAGGATCTTATAAAAGATATCAATAAACGAAGCGTGATATTAAAAGAAATAATTTCACAACAAATAGTCTTCAACTAAGAGCTATCTTAGTTCAGGTTATGTATATTCAGAGCCACTTTATCTATGTGGCTCACGCTTTAAATAAAACTGGAATCTATTGTTAATTTCTTTAAATTATGTTTTATAATACAAAATATTTACCTTATTTTTAATTGGGATTAATGCATAAATTATTGTTTCAAGGAAACGTCGATCGCTAAACTTTTAAAATTTTAATAAAAGGTTTAAATGTTGAATAATTTGTATTTTGATCTAAGAGACATTTTCACTACAATTAGAAACTCAGCTTCTTAGAAATATTTACTCTTGCTCAAAAATTAAAAAAAATTTTCCAAATAAATAACTGAAAGTTTTTGAAAGCAATTCATTTAAATATTAATTCTCCCTTCATAGTAGTAGTTCATGATAGAACGTAATTATGACGAGCTAAATTTAAAAGGGATATCTAGACAGATTTCAGATAATAAAAGAGGACATATGTTGACTTTTACCCCCTTCCATTCATCAGTTCTGAGTTAAAGTATCTTTCGAAATAATGTCCAGACAGAGACCTCATCCCCTTTCTAGAGAGATGTCTACCTCAAAAGAAGTCTAAAAATAGCCCTTCAGTTTATGAAAAAGATCTGGTTTGACCAATAACTCTCGGCCATTTTCATCCTCTTCGACTCGCTGTAATCAGACTCTAATCCTCACCTATTCCCTTGTGGCTTGAACTTTAAAATTACTTGCCATTAACTAGGTAAATGGGCTTTCCTCACTTAAGTCTTTATCCAATGCAACAACCTTTTAAATTTGCAGGCATTTTTCAATCATCTGTCTCCATCTGCCAAATAGCATCCTCATCATAGACATTCTTTCAATTTACAAGATTTCCTGCGAGTTTCTCCCTCCCGACAGCTGCTTCTTAAATCTGATAGTATGATTAAGGACCCCAAACTAGTAGGAGAATGCTTATTTATATAATAGCAAGAAGAGATTTTCTTTAACAACTTAAATTCCACATTTATACCTATAATCAACTATAAAGATAAAAATATTAAAAAACTAGTTATGAATACAGCAACATATTAGTTCTATTTATGAAAATGACAATTTTCAATTCAAATCTCAGTATAACTAAGTTTATTATATTTTTGGTGATCATAATTAATTAAGTTTTAAACATTTACTGTTTTAGTATTAATTAAAATAATATTTATAAATGAAAATTTTTATGATACAACTTAAAATATTAAGTTTAAAAATATAAATAAGAAAATTCAATTTAAATTGATAGGGTTTATATTGATCTTTATTTCTTTAGTTTTTGAGTGTAAACTGAAAAATCAAAATAATAATAAATTAAGACTTCTTATAACTATAATATTGGATAAATAACTGTATTAAAAGGTATTATAGGGTATAAGGAACTAACAATTCGTCCTGTCTATATGAGCATCGAAAGTGGACTCTCTTCCTTTCTTAGAACAATACCTTTTATACTACACAATTTATTTTCATTTATTTGTTAATGAAATACCTTCTACAAATTTAAAAAAGCTTGTAGATGCCTAATTTATCATATCAAGAATAGATATGTAGAATGCTATTTAATTTAAATCAAATAAAATTAATAAATTTGTATTCAAAAATGAAATAATATATAAATAATTAGAAAGATAATTGTCTTTGCCACATTCAAGATACACTTTTTTATGACATAGTCTGCTTATAATAAGCGCTTAAAATCCTTAGTTTAAAATGAGAATAAATAAGAAAATTTAACAATAAATAAATAATTAAGAAAGCAAAGTTATACTTGATCACGATCGCTTTTTAATTATGTTTCTGCTACTTAGCCTTTGCTCTTATCTTCTAGTGTCATCTTAGCACGATGCATTCATTTCCTACTGTACAAAAGTCTTGATTGACATTGTTAGTTCTGTCAAAGGCTTAAAGCAGTGGAGCAGAGTGTATCGAGGATCTTGTAAATTTCGTACGTCTTCCTTGAAAAGCCTTTCTCATAGGAACAAGAATTGCGTGCTTTGAGTGTTTAGGTTATTTTATTCATTGCGTGAAGTCTCACTTTTTCATTCTAAAATATATCGAGAACTCTCTAAATAAACTTTATTTTAATAATTAAGAGCTGAAGCTCTGCACCCTTAAGTAATTATGTCTTATGGTATTTAATACAATTCAATTATTTAGGAATGGACTCTACTCTCACCATAATTACACAAATTATTTTTTAAAATATTAATTCTTTGCACATTCACCATTAAACTATCCAAATTTATGAAGCAAAGCTACTAACTAGAGTATTAATTACACTGTTTCTCAAATAGCTAAAGATATCATAAATGAAAATCTACAATATTCATAAGAGATTAATTTCAATCTTTACTGATGTGGCTGAATACATCTGGTGAATAGCTGGCAGTGCTAGAACAGAGCTTGATAAGATCAGATCAGCTTATGCCCCATAGTGTCAGCAAAAGTCATAGCAAGATTTGTTGGAGATGCCTAGAGAATCAGAGGCTAAGAAGATCAAGAAACAGGCATGCCTCTTAAAGGCGTATCCCTTGTCATCTACCAGAGGAGGAGAGTGAGATCTTTTAGACCACCAATCTGCTTCACATTAAGCCTAGTCTCCCGAGTGATTGCAGCTCACGATCTCAGTCAGAGAGGACTTAGACATCAGGAAATCCTATTACCATTCGCCGCGATTGGCAATATCCGAGTCCTCTTGCGGCTATCAGAAGAGATCTTATCGCTGAGAACAGTATACAGGCAGGATAGTACCTGGTCGGTAACAAAAGGATTTTTGGCTAGCCCTTATCTTATATAGTAGGTAGTCTTATTTAATAACTATTATAATACACTCTATCTCGATAATCAATATATAAATTATCATTAGTTAAGAAATAATTTTATAATGTGCTTTATAATCTCAGCACTTATAACACAGATTTTTAATAACTATGATGATGATGATGAATGATGAATTATTGAGCATGTAAAAGAATAATCAAGTACCAACCTCTTTATAGAGATCAGACTTAATTAAACAACTCAAGCATTATTGAATATGACTTCCAGAGGAAGATTAGATATTAGGAATTAGAGTCATTTATATTGCCCTATGGGGTGGGTTTGACTATTTAATACCCCCACCTGTCCCCCTCATAAATATGGGGGCTCATACGGTTTCCCTCGAATGCATCACTGATACTCTCTAGACGTACTGACCACTGACCAGGGGGCCCACAGCCGATAGCCGCAAGAGGACACGGGCGTTGCCACTCACTGCACAGGGCAATGGCCAAGAATCCCTGCTGTTCAAACCCTCCCTGACTGAGGGCGTGAGCTGCCGGTCACTCGGGGGCCTCGGGCGTCATGCCTGGGGGCTCAGTGGACTGGTTAAAGAGAGCGTGCATTCTGCCTCCGGTGTCTGATTCAGGGTGCCTCATAGCGGTTGTCATAGGGTGGCCGCTGTCAGTCTCTAGTCATCCTCAACTAGGTTCGATCTGTCTTGGAATGCTCTAGTAGCACTGTAGTCGCCGTAGTCGGTGCGTCGTCTGCTGCAACCACTCTTATTTTATTTCCCTCTTTTTTCTTTTTTTTCCGAGTCAGCTCCATCAGCAACTCCATCTTCCTCTGGAAGTCCTATTTAATAATTTTTTATAACTAATTATTTAATATTTTTCCTAAAATTCAACATTCTGCATAATTGTAGAATATGATTTGTTTATTGAGGTTAAAATTAAAATGATCTCTAGAGTGGTGAAGTGACTAATAAAAGAGAGCATTTAAATTAATTAATTTTTGAGACAGTATAGGTGGGAATCAAATTAAAAAAAGAAAATTAAATTAGTATTTAAATAAAAATGAAACAAATCAGTGTTAGTTGAAGTGTGTTAGTTTGAATATTTATTAGACCCTTCGATAAAGCATGAATTATAAGGCCTTTATATGCTTAGAACTTGTGTGGGTGCGCTTAGAATAGAGTTATAATTGACACAAGTTTAGTAGTGATTATTAAAGAAGATGGAGAGGAGTTTGCTCATCATATCTCTTGAAGTGATATTAAGATGATTAAAAAAGAAACTGATTTTAAATTTGGACAAGATATAAGACAAGCTTTAGACCAGGGGGTGTTCGAGCAATTTCAGCTGACACTAAATTGCAACGCTCTATTTATTATTTTAATTAATCACCAATTTTAATTAAATTTTAATTTACAATTTGAAATAAAATTGAAGAGAAAACTTCAAAAGTCAAAGTAACTGGGCAGGTTAAAAAATTCTATGACTTTACAACAGTTTGAAAAGTGATTGAAAAAACTCTTGCCAGATCATGAGCAAAAATATCTTGAGTGTTTGATTGAAGATCTTAATTTGCGTTAAAATCCCTATACTTTGAATAAGATAGATACAATAGATTTGATCAAAGCTCTTAGAAAATATCTAAAAAAATATTAAGATATTCAAGAGATGAAGAAATAAGGATCAAATGCAAGCATTCCAGGATGCTAAAATTAGTATGACAGCTCTGCTTCTTTAAGATGGATGGTGACTACTCTAGATATGATGCTTAGAGAGTTCAATAAGGTTCCATTATTTAAATTAAACATATATCTAAGATCCAACCTGCTCTTCTTTCTCATTCCTTGTAATAAACTTTAATTTTAACATAAATAAACTCTTTAAATTCTAACTATTAATATTATAAAATGTTCTAAGTTAGAAAGGATAAAAAAGTAGCAAGACAACATATTTTTAATTTTATTAATTTTTCTTAATTAAAATTTAAACAATAGTAGAATCTTAATATAAAAATGATTGAAATCCTTTCATATGAACTTAATTTGCTAATTGAGATTCTATCAGAGATAATAAAAATGGAGGTCAACTAATGAATAACCACTATGCGCAATTTAAATATAATTGTACCTTTTGATGTAGAATAAAATTATAAGAGATTTTTTTACTTGCATTTTGTAAGGGGGGACAGCAAAGTTCCACACAAATTTAATGGAAATTGAAATAGAAGATTTGATAAAATGTTCGAATAATATTTCGTTGCTTCAAGGTGGAAGAGAGATTATGAAAAAAAGAAAGCTATAATATATGTTTATTAACTATCTAACTAACTGCAGAGTGAAGGGTGTTTCAACTATCACGAAGATTCAACTCTTAATTGATTATTTTAATAATCATCAGTTTTAATTTAATTGGTACCTATACAATGGTCTGATCTATCAGATAAAAGCATATTAGCAATAAGATGATAAGACTTCTTTTACCAAAGATATTATGTGATGAGATTTCTATTTTTAAAATCTCACAAAGTAAAGCAGGTTAATCATATAAGGAAATAGCTTATTGCCAACATTTACAAAGGAGACACACAGAGATTTGAAAAGAACAAGCAATCAAGAGCAAAGCTTTTTAATAATTAACTCATTTAATTTACGCTAAACAAAGGTTTCTAATAGCAGATAACATATTTACAATGTTTTACTCTGATAAAAGACTTGAACTCTAGATGATAAACAAAGTGAGGAAGAAGTCAAACAAACACCGTGAAAGTAAATAGCAAAACATAAAAGGACATTCCAAAGTTAGAAGATTAAACAAATACAAACACAAATATCTTCGCAATTGGATTTTAAAAGCAATTTTAAAACAAAGAGAGTATTAATTCATCTAAAATAATTAAAATATCTTCCCAAATTCCAAGCAGAGGCAACTTCAATAAAGTAACCTATATAAAAATAAAAATAAAGTTATAACAAAAAAGTTATCATAATTTCTTATTAAATTTTTAATTAGATATTATATCCTGAAAGAACAATTAGAAAACTAAGCATTAGACTTCTAGTGAAGGTCATCGAAGTGAATAACGATTATCCCAACATCAAACTCCAATATAGATGAATAAGAATACATGATCGAGGGTAAGCAAAAAATAATCAATATAGAGTTCTTGAGCAAAGTTCTACACATTAAATTACAGATTTTTATTAAAAAAATATGCTTTAAATTTTAATGGAGCATCCAGGTCCTATCATATCAGTATAAGAGTCAAGAAGAATATAGTATCAGTCACACTTATAATTTTATTGTTTGTGATTTAAGTCGTTTGCAGTTGAGGGTGAAGGTTGACTCCTTCTGAATAGTGTAGCATACTTTTGAAACTCTTAGAGTTTATTAGCTGAAATGAGTCTCTGATTATCAGAAGGGAAGCCTTTTTTGTCTAGACTCTTGTAATCTCGGTAGGCATCTTCAAGTTCTGCTCTTTGAATCTGTAATTTTTCAAGAACTTATGTTTTTCTTTGAAGTTGTAGTTGTGGGATGAGATGTATAAATAAAATTAGCTCTATATTTAAAGGGTAATTTACAACAAGTCAACTCAGGGTGTAGTCACTCGCCACGAGGCGAGTAGGAAGCTTCTATTTTTTTCAAATCTTTTCTTCAGATGGCATAGACTACCTGCATCATTCGTGAAGTGTTGGGAACAATCCTCAGCTTTCAAGAAGTAACTTATTCTGTTGTGTTAGTCTCCTCCACCTTTACTATATAATAATAAACATTTTTTATATGAGTAGCAGAACTAGGAACCAAATTCAATGTAAGTTTATGTTAAATAAATCCAAGATTAACTAATAATATTCTTCTTATAATACTTTATCTAGGCTGATGTGTAAAAGACAACATAAACTGATATGGTAAGAAGACTAATATAAAATCTATAGAATTTGGTGCATTCTGGCTAAAGCAAGAGCCGAGATAGGATGAATCTTTTGTATTAATCTACATTACTATAAATGAGAATCATTTATGACTATAATACTAAAACAGTAACCTGACAAAAAATTTTCTATATAATTATATCAACACAATCATCCAATTAAGAAGTAATCTTGTCTCAAACAAAAACAATCAAGTCCTCACAAAGAATATGCCTTTAATTGAACTAATGTTTTTAAAAGCATCAATTTCTAAATTATTTCTAACATTAACTACTAGAGCAATGAAACAGACCTTAAAATATAATTTATGAATTCCTAGAATATTGAGAGGAGTATTTCCATAAATACGAAATCAATACAAATAAGGTTTATACACATTATAAAAGAAATGTTCAAGCTCTCCACATCAATCAAATTTAGGGTTTCTCAAAACTCGAACAAGCAAAGGAGAAGTAACAAGAACTTCAAGAACAGATGCCAGCGATTATTACATCAACAGAGGCAGCTCCAAATGCCAGAAGACGCTAAGCTATGTAGAATCATCTCTAAAACAAGCTGATGATTAGGAAATTAAGTAGATGCAGGAAAATTTATAGGAATACCCCCAAAAAGATAAATGATTTGTGTTATATAAAAAACAAAAATAAAAACATTTTAAAAAAGGAAATTTTTTAAAATAATTTAAAAACCTTCTAGTCTTTGGGCAAGAGAAAAAAATAAATAATATTCAAACTTCTCAGACCTCAAATAATAGAGAATAAACAATTAAACTATCTAAAATACTGTAATATATTTAATAAAAGAGAGAGGCCAATGAGATTAAATATGGTACAAATAAAATAATTACTAATTTTTGTTTCAATTTCTTAATTAAAAATATAAAATTTAGAGATATTTTAACTGCCAACATCTTATAAAAATTGACTTTCAAAAACTTTAATTTTCTTATTTTTAAAATCAGTAAATTAAAGCATCTTATTTACATTTTTTTTAACGTTTTTAAAAATTTAAAGTTTTATTTTTTTAGAAAATTTAATTTTTGGGAAATCTTTTTTAAATTCATCCTAAAATTTGGAAATTAGGGCGCTTTTGGAAGCAGAGGTCTTGATATAGTTATTCGAATCCTTTGCTTTCCGTATGTACTAATGCTTATTATTTTTACTGTAGGTCCATCACGCATTACTTAGTTAATCAAGAAGCAGGAATGATTTGACTCAATGAGAGCCTCTTGAAATTGAAACAGCCTTTTTCCGCGTTTAAATATTAAAGTTGGTTTTCTTCATTAAAATCGATATTTGGAGCAGGTTCATGAAGGCACCCTATAGCTAGGCATATTCAAAGAGCAGATACCATTGAAATTTATACTAAGTAGGCAACTGCAGCTCTCTTTAGATTTTAAAGTTCCCAAAAACTGAAATTAATTTTTGCGGAATGTCGAGGTGAATTGCGAAGTATATTTAAGCTCTTAGGAATTGAGTTATTATCAAGATGCGCTTTATTCTCTAACTATTATAAAAATTTTGTGAACCACTTTATTGAGTGCAACTGGAAAGAGAGTCATAATGGAAAGAAGCAGATATTTAGGCATGGTTCTTAGAGCATCGTTAAAACATCCTAAGAAAGCCACCTAAATCCCTATAATGCGAAGATATCTCTGCAAGCACTTATCAGCGAGTTAACCCAGATTGCAGGAAAACAGAGTGAGTAGGGTGGAGTAGCTGAAGAAAGTGAGAAAAGAAAGAAGAATTAGTGCATGCTAGTTAAGAACCTAGAGGTCCTGCAAAATATAAAGGTAAATAATCCAAAGTTGATTACTAAAATGTATACTATTCAAGTGGAGAGACTTCTTATACTGTATTTGAATTAAAACCCAAAAACGCCCAAAAAAAAAAAAAACAAAAAAAAACAAACAACAAAAACCCAAAAAAAACAAACCCCAAAAAAACAAAAAACAAACAATCACAACAAACAACAAAAAACAACCCCAAAAAACCAAACAAAACAACAACAACAACAACAACAAAAACAACAACAACAACAAAAAAAAAACAACAACAACAACACAACAACAAAACAAAAAACAAAAACAACAAACAACACAACAACAAAAACAAACCCACAAAAAACAAAAAAAAAAAAACACAACAAAAAACAACAACAACAACAAACAACAACAACCCAAAAAAAACAACAACAACAACAACAAAAAAACAACAACAACAACAACAAAAACAACACAACAAAACAAAACAACCCAAAAAAAAACAAAAAAACACAACAAAAAACAACAACAAAAAACAACAACAACAAAAAACAACAACAAAACAACAACAAAAAACAACAAAAAACCAAAACAAAACAAAAAACAACAAAACAACCCAAAAACAAAACAACAACAACAACAACAACAACAACACAACAAACAACCAACAACAAAAAACAACAACAACAAAAAAACAGCAAAAAAAACAACAACAACAACAACAACAAAAACAACAAAACAACAAAAAAACAACAACAACAACAACAACAACAACACAACAACAACAACAACAACAACAACAAAAAAACAACAACCAAAAAAAAACAAAAAAAACAACAACAACAACAACAAAAAATAGTGAAGAAAGTTTTAAAGGAGATTTTGAAACATAAAACAGAAAAAATATATTCACATTCCAAAACCCCAAAACCCCCTAATTTTTGATAAGAAAAAGGGGAAAAAAAGTTGTGTATAATTTAATTTTTTTTTTAATACTTAAATCTCCCAAATTTTAACCCTAAAGAGGCAACCCCAAAAGTCTTTTAAAGGGAAAGGGGACCTTGACGTCTGTCTCATTTTCTTTGAATTTTTTACCTTTAAGTGTTCCCCTATCTCAGATAACTGGTGTTAGGGTTTTATAGGTTGCTTGATTAAAATTTAAATTTTTTTACTAACCTTTTTTTTAAAAGGGTTCCTTTATACCCTTTTTTTTACAAAGTCTTGTTGCGAATTATATTTCATCATTTTTCACTTTCACACTATTTGTATTCCTTTTGGGTTTTATATCGCATTCAAGTTTTGATTGCAACTATAGACCAAATGCCCACTGCACTGAACCGTTTAGCCCAAATCTTCTCTAGGGGGAAATGCCTGCAGTTCCTTGCCCCCGAAACTTCCCTCAATGTTTTCCCCTTCTTACAACTCGTTGAAGTCATGACAGTTGCTCTGACTGGTTTAAAGTTTTCATAAATTTTTCTGGCTTGAGATTTTGTGAAAGAATCCCCAAACCTGCAACTCCATCACTCCTCTAACGAGGTTAGTGAGAATAAAGAAAGCTAAATACTTGTTGCGCCTCGTGGGAGAAATTCTCTTTGTGTGATCTCCCATTTAGGGAAAGGGGAATTGGGGATGTAATCATGATTTGATAAAAACACCAGCAAGATGAAAAAACGTAACCCTTTAAGTTTTTGTCCCTCGTTTCTCAAAAATGGGCAGTTCCCTTCGGGGAAAATTTAAGACCTCTCTCTTCCTTCTTTTCAAGGGAAATTTGTAAGGGAAGATCTTGTAAGCATACTCTTCTTGTATGGATGGTGTCCTTCGCCCTTTGCTACCCGCAAGGTGGAGGTAATTTTTTTTAACACACCCTCCAAAGTTTCAACTCAAACATGGAGTCTTGCTTTTAGCTAGCTGAAAATTTATGACACCATAACCCCTTAAAGGTTCTTATTTATGAACTCAATCTTTTCCCCTTTTTCTCCTTTTTCTTCCTCTTTTGTTGGGAAACCCTTTTTCAAAGGGATCGTGCTTCCCCCTTAGCTGGCAAACCAAACTTTTTCTTTTTTCCTCCCAAATTTCGAACTCGGCCCTTCCTTTTTCTCCATGTGTTTCTTTAGGAAAGCGAGGAGAGAATGTCTGCTCACAAAATTGAGCAAGGATAGCGACGTCACTTTCTAATGCTTCATATAGAACTTAGGTTTGGTCTGAGTGGAATTCCTTGATGTGCCGCTTGAGGCTCTGAGGATATTCGCACTGTCGTTGACATTACTCGCATTCAAAAAGTTTCTTCTCCTCATTGATCTCTGGGGCAGCAACAAGAGGAGCATCAGGTGCGATAGTTTAAACTCCCACCGACTTCTCAACTTTGGCTTGACAATTAAAAGCACAGAGATCTCTTGCTCGAGCTAAGTTCAGAGAGCTCTCCCTTGCACTTAGTGCACACAGCATCTTGTTTGGTTGCTGTTCGAACATTAGTTTAGCTTGTGTTTGCTAAGGTTGTACTTGTTTCTTAGCTAGGTTGGTTGCCATCTTAAATTCAAATTTTAAATTATGAAGACCCCGCCACTTATTCTTATGTATGCTGTTGCCTGGGTGCAGAGCACTCATGAGAACATTAGAGTGCAAAAGATGTCAGTTATTGATGTTCTTCATCTTTTTTTATTATTTAGATAGCTCCTATTTATCTTTATTCTGCTTGATTTGCTACGAATTAAGTTCAAAACGCATTTAGTAGTGCTACTAATTTTGCGTTGGAAACCATGTTAGTAATGTCGACGTCACGAAAGGCTTAAAAATAGTTTGCTACAAATTTCATTGCAAAGCAAATTAAAACTGCTACTAATTAAGTTGCAGCAACTTTAGTATTAATTAAGTTTTAAGTATAATTAGTATTAATTTAATAGAGCCACCACATATAAAGGTAAAAATTTGAATATTCAAGTGAATAAAACATTTAATTAAGCATTATTTTTAATTTTGGCGACCAATTCATTCTTATTTAAAATAATTTGACTTAATTTCCATTTGTTTAAATTAAGATTACTTTTTAAGACTGCTATTGATTATATAGCCTCAGTCTTAATATTAAGCAAGTTTAGCTCAAATCGATGTCTGAAAATGTCTTAATTTATAAATCTAAATGGATTATCATAATAAATTCTAATTCTTACTTGCTAGAGATGGAAACTGTAGGATGATCATTAGTGTACATTTAAATTACTCATTCGAGCTGAGATTGTAGAATTATATTCTTTTATTATTATTTTCAAACATTATAAGCAAGCAAATGAGGAACTTTCTAAATTACTATTTTTGCCGCATTTTATTAAGTTTAAATAAAAGTATGATTAAGTTAGAGGATTAATCTATTAAGATTAAGAAGCAAAACTCCAGATCTCCTTCTGGTCAGCTTTTGATTTAATTTAGCTTGCTCTTTGTATAAAAACTTCCTAAAGAAATGAAAATTTAGCACAAAGTATCATTATAAAACTATAAGTTAGTTCTCAAACTCCCAACTCAGTCACTATACATTTAGCTGAGTTCTACAATGTATATATTGATATGTTCAAATTTTAGGCTCAAATTCCTTAAATATTTAATACAGACTCAATTAAGACCTTTAAAATTGTATTAAGAATAGATTTAAGAGTCTTAAATAAATTAGGCGGGCTTTAATTAATAATTTTAAGTCTTAAAGTTTAAAATTATGGAGCCAAGTTAAATTTCTTAAGTCGATGAAGAGATGAAGCAATCTCTCGGACTCGAGCAAGCAGAACTCTAGTAGAGATTAGATGATAAAAATCAATAAGATAGTAGTCAAGCCAAAGAGGAAGGATCGATCTCCTCCAAGCTCCCAGAGAATAATATCTCAAAAAGAGGGAGGAAGAGCCATTACGAAGGCGCCATCTTTCCGGATCTTATCGACAAAGCAAAAATGATTTTGCCCTCAATCAACTATGACCTAAAATAAGTCCTTGAAATGGAGGAATTCAAAGTACTCAAGAATACTTCTGATATATCGAGATTCTTAAGCAAGTTCATCCTAAATCAAACTACCAAGAGAAGATTAAAATCGACTAAAGAGATATCTGTCAATTTCAGCCCTCAGCATGATAATTTGAATTCAAATAATAAAAAGGCTGAGATCAAAGCTTTTAAACCTGAAGCCTTGGAAGTACTTCCTGATTCAAACTAAGAGAATCTAAATTCCTAGATTAACTTGGGAGCAAAAATACAGTCAGAACTTACTTCAAATTATCTGAGGGAGTTTATGACCATTCCAATTTCTAATCGTTTTGATTTTATCCAAAAGATTTTTGCAAGAAACAGCTAGAGCTTATTCGATTTTCTTCCAAATTTAAAAACTGCTTGTCCCGAAGCTCACTATCAAAATATGTTCAGAATGATTTTTGACTTGAGCATGCTATCCAAGGCTAGTCTACAGATTAAAACAAAACTTTTTGTTATTTCATTGTCTTACTACAATTCAGAGATAATTGAGATTGATTCTGCTCTTCTTCAAAACTCATTGATCTTGCTGGCTACTAGACCTAACACTGAGCAAGCTCTTGGCCTCGCAAACTATATCTTCCTTAATGAGCCTGACTGTTTACAAATATTTCAAGATGAGCTTTTAAAATTTGATAGAGGAAACATTGGGATCGTTTAGCTCATGATGGGGACTTTCCATCTCTTTAAAATAGATCCTCTGGTAATCAGGCTGCTTCCCAATACACTTATGATCCTTAATCGCCCTTTCATTTAATTAATTAAGGAAGATCAAGGCTTAAGATTGATTAGGGACATCCCAATAACACTTGTAGGAGATTTTATATAGATCTGCTCACTCTCTCAGGCTCCAACTTACAGTTGCTTAGACAAGTTTATCAGGAGAATGAATGAAATTTTTGTTGAGAAATGGGATTTCATTGATCAAGATGACTTTTCAAACTTGATAAGGCAGATCTTAAATGAGCTTAAAAGCAGAAATCCTGTGTGGTTAGGTAAGCTTGAGAGAATAAGTTCTTTAGCTGAGGATTTGATACACTTAAGCTCAGAAAAAGGTCTAAAAAGTTTCAGGGAGCATATTTCTGATTTCGTTCGTGCTGATTTTTCAAAAATTCAAAAGTTAATTTCCTTGCCTAAGAAAGTTGAAGACGTTGACAAAAAGGATTTAAACAAATTCATCTCAGAGTTTTAAATATTAAACAAAGACCTCGACCTTCCTTTTATTAGAGAAATCAAAAATTATGAAGATTAATTCAACTAGATCTAAGAGCTCGAAGAATTTTAGAAATTAATGGGATATGAGCTTTTAAATCTTCAAAAATTCTGTTTAAACGTAATTCAGAAATCCAATTAGTAGTTTACATTTATAAATTTTGGGATTGGAAACGGCAAAACTTTGCTTTGTACTTCAATCGCTATATTAAAAGCAATTGAAGGCAAATAATCTTGCTATATTATTGGAAAAAACGATAATTTGATTCTGAGAGATGAAAAAAATTTTGGCCCAAATGTTAGAAAGTTAGGATTGCAAGTGAATGTAAACTCTATACAAGGAGACCCTGGAATATATTACATGACTTAGAAATTCTTAGAACAAAGCCTTGAAAATATTGAGTTTTAAAACATTTGGAGAAATTCATTCTGCATAATTGATGAGTATGATTGGATAATGTTTGAGGGCAGTGTCTCTCAGATGAAGCAAGTTATCGAACTAATAAAGCAAGCCAAGGGATGTATCGGATTTACAGGATCATTACTTAATGAAAAAGAAGCCGCCTGTTTAAAACTTGCTTTTGGAACTGAGGAGGTAAAGTTCCCAAATATAAACTGTATTATTGGAGATAAAAAGCTGAATATAGGAGGCACTCTTGTTACTACAACTTAGAGTGACTACTTCAAGAAATTGTATGAAACCTGCAAATCCCAATGTATTTTATCACCGATTGTAATTGTTGCTCAGCAATCCTATAGCATAATAGAGTAAAATTTTAAGAAGCACAATTAGTTTCCATTCATCTCTCTCAAGTAAATGAAAGGTGGTAAAATAGAAGCTCAGATAGAAAAATCTTTCATTTAAAAAAATCAAAATCAACAATACGGAGTTTTTTTAATGACTGAGCAGTAAGGGAGAGGCACTGATCTGAAATCATCAACTGAAATAGAAAACTGTGGTGGATTGTTTTTTATAGTTGCTGATCTATACTCTAAGTGAGCACTTTAACAAATTATTGGAAGAATTGGCAGATAACAAAAAAGGGATAATATTGTTTGATAATATTCAAGCCTGGCTCGAACTTAACTATCAATTAGGAAGTCGAAATGTATCAGCATGTTTAAGAAAATCAAAGTCATTAGAAGCTCTCATAACTTCAGTCTTAGTTGTCTTAATGTCGAAAAGACCAAGGGTTTGAAACTGAAACAGAATAGGAGTCATCTAATAATTATTAAAATTAGATGAATATTTAGTTATCAGAAAAATCACCTGACTCTAACTAAGAAGAAGTTAAAAGCAGCTCCTAAAAATCATTAAATAGTAATGATTCTTCAAAGCAGGAAATCCTGCAACACTCTATAGAGCAAGTAGATTAGGTAGAGCAGCCCAACTTGTTGGAGAGGAGTCCTCCTGTACTTTCTCTCGATTAAGGGCCAATAAATCCTAATGAAGTTGATGATGAAAGCAAGAGTAGCCAAGAGAGGGTTTCGCTTCGGATCGAAGAGGAGACTAAAGATGAGGCGAAAGATCAAATCATTACTGAATTGTTGAGTTTTCCTCAAAAAGATGATCAAAACTCATTCATTACTCCAGACAAGAAAAGAAATTCAAAGTACGATTCAAAGAAAAGTCGAGCAGCAGTAAAGCAAGAGAAGAAGAAGCAATCATTACTTCAATCTGTTTATGGAAAAATGAGTAGCAAGTTTATAGATGCTTCATCAGATGGCTGTTATCTCGAACAGATGACAAGCACAAAGAAAAAAAGAGGTACCAGAAGAGGTGGTTACTTGACTTTGAAAAATGAGAAGACTACTAACCAAAAAAGATAGACAAGGTTAAGATGAATAAAGTCATCATCTCAGAAACTTTGTCAAGTTTTTAAATTAATCTTAAGAAATTAATAATCTATCGTTCTAAAATAAGTGAAAAAACTTTCAGTCAAAGATTCTTAATCACTGCATTAAATCACTTTCCTCCTAAATTCTTCCTGCGTCATCGATAATCCCTCTTGCGTGGAGAGTGTGAACAAGGTCTTTGTAAGAGTTGAGTTCGTCGAGTTAGCTTTGTAGACCTTCGAACTCGTCTCTCATGCGCTTGTTCTCTTCGAGGTACTTCTTTTTGCTTCTTTTGAGCTCCTTTTCCTCCTCTTTGACTTCCTCTATCTCCTCATTCCTCCTTCTTCTCTGAGAACTCATTTTAATGAGATGTGCTGACCTTCCTTTTATACTAAACCATCTTTAAGATTATACTTGATACTTACCACTGTAGTTGATTGATTCTTTTAGAGCTAATGCGAACTCTGGTTTCATGTGGACCAATAAATTCTGAGAGTTGTCTAATTTTTCTCTCCTCTTTCTCTTTGCTTCTTGTATCATTTCACATATTCCCTCCCGATCAAGTGAGATCAGTATGTCGCAGATCCATCTTTTGTCAAGGTGGAGCCAGTCACATTGATCAGGAAAATATTTCAAGAGAGAAGGCTTCTGTTTGGCGTAGGCCATAAAGTCATCAGCTGTCAGCCCTTCGATCTGAGGAACTGCTGACAATGTTACATCAGATCGTCTCAAATACTAAATTAGTTAAAAAAAGGATTGCCTTACCTCTTTTTAACCATTCATAATGCTCTTGAAAAAATAAATGTTGGTGCAGGTCATCTTAGGAAGGTAGGCGTTGCAATCTTATGTAAGGAAATCGTAGAGTTCTTTTTTTGAGCCTATCTTTTCGGAGACCTCGTGAACATTAAGGCTCTAAAGATTGCTTTGCATTTCTAGCAGATCGTAGATATTTGGGCTATGAGGTGTTGTGACTTCACAGAGAATCTTAATAGCTTATGAGTGCTAGAAAGATATTAAATTATAAAGTCTTTAATTCAATACTCATTAAATATTAGAGTGTTACCTATTCTATATAGAGAAAAACACAATCGCCCTAAATAATTAATTTTAAATAGAATTAAAAAAACAATATGGATAAAAGCTTAAGGTAGACAAAACTAACAACTTTCTTTGAAGCATAAAGCAACGATCAGAGGCAGAACTCTGGAGATGATCTTTCAAGCGTGTCAGAGCAAAGCACTGAACTAATACAATCAATCCAAAACTTGAACTATAAGACTTCAAATTTATTGATTATAGGATAAAATATGCCAGATGAAATACAGCTCACAAATATTTCGATAGAGGGAATAGAAGAGTTGTGCCAATGACTTAAGATGTTGATGGATCCTTCTTAAGAAAGGTTATAATCATTTGATCCATACCTCGAGCACAGAAAAGCTAGAGGAGCTGATTTAAAAGATATAAATTTAACTAAAGAAATCCTCCTTGATTGTTTTACTAAAGCTAGCTTGCTTCATCTAGGATGGCAACTCAAAAATAAGCAAATTTAATATTGTGAAAAACAAGTTGAAGAGGATTTGAGGAATCATATCTAGGATACTCAAACCAAGTTATTAGACAATCAATATTCAACATCTGAAGAATTTAAATAAGACTAAATCAGATTATTTGAGCAAACGCATTCTGAAACCCATAATTAAATGAAGAAGAAGAATATTTTTCAAGCTACAGCAATAGCTCAAAATTTATAAGAGCTAAAAAATATTCATCATTGCTCTATCAGTACTCTGTCGAAAAGGTTTTCAATATCTCCATATTGATTAAAGTAAACTTTAAAAGGAAATTGCCAAGTCAAGCTTTTGAATTTAACGAAAAGACCTAACAAAGTTTCTACACAAAGAAAACGGATATCGAAATTATTAGCTGCCCTTCTCAGATAGCCAGTAGGATTGAAAACTCTTCGAGGCCTCCAATAACAATTAATTATTTAAAGCAATGTTCACTGCTCAACTTCCTACATTAGGACGATTCTAGAGGAGAATCTTAAATACTCATATAAAAAGATTTACCATATTGACTAAAGAGCCAATTCTAACATTTCTCTGGAGCTAAGAGCTTTAGCTGCCCAATAGTATATTTAGATGATGTTTGCCAAAGTTAATATAATAAATATTGATGAGAGTAGTATTCAAACTACCTGCAATCAGAAGTACTCGTGGAGTCTGTCAGGCTAGCAAAGCTATACAATAGCATCAGAGTGAATAGCAGGAGTAAATATTATAGCTGCCGTGGCATCTGAGGGCTCTGTGTACTATTAGGTTAATCAAGGCCGAAATAACAGCTACACATTTTTGAACTTTGTCATATAGGTCTGCCTAGAATTAGAGCAGAATGAACCAAATTGGAGAAAGAAATACATATTCATGGTAGACAATGCCACCTATCACCGGAGTCGCCTTGTGAGAGAGAAGATGGAGAGTTTATGCATTCCAATTTTTTATTTGGGGCCCTATTAGTTTGACTTAGCTCCTATCGAAAAACTTTTTGCCTACATTAAAAAGCAAAACTTTCTAGTTGATTAAAGTTTGAATCAGCTAGAGTAAGATTTTATAGTTTTATTTAAAATCGAATCATTTTAGTGATAGAAGTATGATCAAGAGATTAGCCAGAGGAATAGGCTCGATAGAAATAGACTGGATTCAGAGCTCTTTTTACAGCTCCTTGAGTTCTGCTATGAGCTATCTTTGTCTGAGAAAGTATTGAGAACTTTGCGAAATTATTAACTCAGTCAGATATCGAGATTCACATTCTTATTTCTATGAGAAGCTCATAAAATATAAATATATGCATTAAGTATATCATTTATCACTACTCTCAGAGCTTTAAATATTTTGGCCTCGATATTTATTTTATTTTCTTAGTTTGTCCTAAGGAAATTTTTAAAGTTTACTCAGATTAAATACTCTCTAAATGTTCAAATGGACTAAAAGTGTTGGAGTTTAAGATCTTCATTCCAGAATACTATATACTTTCATTATTATAAATTTCATCTGAGCCTATTAAAACATTTTCTTATTGTTCTAATAATGTCATAGACAGAACTCTTCCTCTAATTTTACAGTATTTTCACGTAAACTAAATTTCGCTAAAGCTAATCTTCCTTTTAATTGAAGAATAAATAGAACTTTTAATCCAAGTTCAAGTTAACTTTCTTTTAAAAATTATCTTGAGTAGTGATGCTTACAAAAATACAAGGTATTGATTTTAGCTATTAATCTTTGAATTAAAGATTAATAAATTGCTTTTGCTAACTTAGCTTTGAATAATTATAAAACTGCTTTTTATTAAGCAAATTCAACTTTTATTTCTAACTTTGATTATTTTTAAAAGTTTTTGTCTTTGTTAACAAATCTTTTATGGATAGGAGTAAAATGTTTGTTTTTATTTTAGTCTCAAATTCATATTTAAAAAATCTTTTACTTAAATGCTCATTGTAAACCAACTTATGCTTTTTATTAGAGCATTAAATCTTATAAATTTAAGCAATGAAGCTCTTAATTTATTTATCTTAAGAAATTAGAGACTGCGCTGGAAGACTTTGAGGTAAGCTCAAAATTACATTGATTTTTTTGACTTGATTAAATTAATAATAATAATTAAGGGAATTAAGGGCCCCCGGCATAAATAAGATAGGCCGTGACGTCAATGATATTGCTGTGACGCACTTATCTGACGCACACAAACCTACCAGCCGAATAGGGATATTAAACACGTGGCACCCCCGCCACCTCACACTCTGAGCAGAAGCCCCCGGCTTCTGCAAACCATCCAAAAAAAACCTGAAAGGAGAAAAAAAATCCGGTAGCTTCGGACCGAGAGCAAGTCGCTGCTCCGTAGCGTCTGGCTTCGCTGTCCTGCTGCATGACTGAGTGTTTGCCCATAGATCTCGTCCCTCCACGCCTAACAGGATTAGGAGGGTGAGTGGGAACCACTCACCTTTGATTATCTCTCCAGTGAGCAGCTCACCACCTTCCCCAGGGCTTCGGCTGCCATTATCCCTTGCCTCTTTTAAGCACTCACCCACCAGCCAACGGATTACCAAACCAGAAAGCCTTCAGGGAAAGGGCGACCGGTGCCTAGTGCCGGTCGTGTGCGTCCTGAATTTTAACTTTCTAATTTAATAATTTGATTAAATTAATTAAATCATTTTAGACTTTTATCAGGCTGGAGTTGAATCAATAAATAACTTGCCAATGCTTAATCTGTGTGCTGTGTTGAATACTTATTGTTTGGGCTCCAACATTTCAAGAATGAAAGATATCAAATAAGATCACCAGGTTAGAGTAAAGAAATCAAAGTATTGATCTAAGGTTTCTTGGATAGTAAATATCCTTCAAGTTGTGAACAACTTGAACAGTAACCAATTCTTGATTTCCTTATAGAAGGCAATCGAGCAGACAAGCTGCAACAGAATTTTAAGATTTGCTTTGATCTCAAAGAACTCATGTGATCATTTGTGCTGGAAAGAGAAAATTAAAGAAAAAAAGAGAAAGTCCTTCTTCTGCTAAAAAGAAATGCTGAAATCGTTTAAAAACGAGTCTTGAGCTGTGGATAAGTTTTTTGGAAGTCTGAGATCGGAACTCACGGTTTAAGAGCTGATTTTGAAGTATCTAAAACATCTAAGTTTGTTTTTATAATTTATCTTTATAATATAAGTTATTATTTTTCACTCTCTATAGTAATAATGGTTTTAAAATTTGGACCTTCAATATTTTGATTTTAAAATTTTACTTAGTTTTAAAATTAAAAGCACACTTTAATTTAATTATAGTAAGTAGTTTTTAAATAAATTAATTTTTGTGAGTAGAGCAAAATTTATCCAATGAAGTTAAGCATTAATAATATTGTCAACTAATTAGCAACTCTGAATGAGAAGTAAGGTCTTTCCGATGATATATCAATTCTAGATAATTCACAAAGTCAAAGTGAACAATCTAATGAAGCATTAATAGGATTCCCCTCCACCTTGAAGTAAAATAATAGCTCATTAACTGAATCTGACAAGTTTGAAATCAAAGAGTCGGAGATAGACAAGTGCAAAGACTGTTAGCAATTCTCAGATGAAGATTAAAAATTTGGATTACCACCTTGACATGAGGATTAGAGTTAATTAAATTGTAAATCCAGAATGAAAAGCTCCATAAGTATCTCGAGCGATGAGGAAGCTAGCGATGTAGATTTAACAGAGTCATAAGAATCCTTAGCTAACTTGAAGCATGAAAAAACTGATGAACTTTTATTAGAAAAACAAGGCATACCAACAATCTTAAGGAAAAGAAAATTCAAGCTTAATTTAAGAAATGAAAAGAAGATTCTAATTGAGAAGTACAGCTGGACTTCTAGCAATGTATCTAAGCTTTGTTATCAGTTTTAATGCTTCAGAGATTTCAATGTTTGGTTTAAGACTTACAGAGCTGAATTTTCACAGATCTAACTTAAGCATTCTTTCAATAACAAGTTCGATAGCAAAGATAAAATAAAGTTGATGAATGAAGAACTATAATAGCACTAAGAGAGGGAGTTAGAGGCTTTGATTCAAGTCAAATAGATTTTTAGACACAAAAATATGCAATTCTAAAATCCTAAAGGAAGCAGCGGTGTTGCATAAAAACGAAGACAAAAGTGGGAGGATAAAATAAAACAAGTGGAGAAAGAGAAAGATGCAGAGATAGATAAATTGAATAACTTGCTAAAAATTGCGATTGAGGAGAAGACTACGTATGAAGAGTACATTAAAAAACTTGAGGGCTAAGTTCAATAGTTTATTAAAGAGTTGAAGGAAAAAGTAATTCCAGATAGATGAAGAGGAAAGAAAAATATTCCAAGCAAATCACAGCTGCTTGATCAGGAATTTGGATTTAGATCATTAGTTTTTGAGACAATAAGGCACAGAAAGAGCAAGATGTAGGAGAGGGTTAACCCATCGCAGTATATTAATACTGACCCCTCTGAAGATTTCAAAGAGCTTCACTACCCTTGGGGATCTAAGAGATGGAATAATAAGCAATGGCAGTACCAAGGTGATATCAAGAAATAAGAAATGTGGTAAACTATCATCGAAGAGCACATTGGGAACGATGAGGACAAACAAGTCTGGGCAATTGTTACCGATATACCTTGGACCGAAACAGCGATGAACTTCTCATACCCTACTCTCTCTGATCGTGTAGCTTTCGACAACATTCCCTTCAAATAATTACAAATAAATGGCTACCTATTCGTATGGGTGACATAAAAAAAACTTGAGGCAGCCCTCGAACTAATCAAAGAGAAAGGATATTAGAAATGTGATTTACTAGCATGGATCAAGATTAAGCAAGACAATTCTCTTTACGATGGGATTGGCTTCTTTTCAGTTCACAACGCTGAATTTTGTATTTTGGCAAGAAATGTTGGACCAATGGGGAAGCTTAAAGATAGGTCAGTGCTACATTTTGTAAGAAATGTTATAATAGAGAAGGTCAGAGAAGCATCAAGAAAGCCAGACGCTTTTTATGAGCTTGTAGAGACACTCATACCTGCCAAGAAATACTTGGACGTCTTTGGGAGATTTTACAACTAAAGGGACAGATGGATCACAGTCGGATTGGAGTCAATTTCACTCCTTCCTAAGAAACCCAGAGGCAAGCCAAAAACTTAAAAAAATAAAAAGAAATAATCTCATATTTAATGAAATAATTAACTTTTCAAACATTCAGCAACACTTATTTATTGATGATTATGATTATTTTTGTGCATTTTAAAAAATCATCTTAAATTTGCATCATGGGGTTTTAAAAAGGAGCTCCATCTTCACAACTTGCACCTGATTCGCTTAGTTCTCTAGCTCTATCTATTTCAGCTTGTCATCCTATAGGATCTCACTATTTAAATAGTAAGACTTTTGCTTCGTTCGGATCTAGATCAATAATAATAACTTTGATTTTCAAATAAACAAGAGTATTTCGAGCAAGATGGTGGAAAACTTGAATGTTAAGCGATTAAGAGGGGAAAGCGCAAGAGTTGAGCAACGGGTTCCGAAACAAGGAAGACCTCTACAGGTCCTCACTTAGCAAAGGTAAGAAGCTCTCATATGGAGTAAACAATAATCTTAATTGGTTGTTCCTTCAGACAATGATGGAACAAAGATCTCGTTCCTCAAAGCAATTCTTGCTGATGGAAAGAAAGCTCTCAAAACAATCGATGTAAAACATGATGGGACCCCAAAAACTATCCTGAGATCTCAGTCACTAATATGTATGCGATGCGATGGGAGATCCGGAGGTTGCTCTATTCCTTCCTAACAAGGAAAAAACTCTCAAACAAGTTTGCCAGAACGAAGGTTCTTTTTGGCGTCCTTGCCTACTTACGTGCAGAGTACCTCAAAAAAAATCTTTTGAAGATGCACAGGAAGAGTTCTAAGTAGAGGAGAACACCCAAAAAAACAAGAATAGTTATCAGCGACGAATGGTTTGAGCAGCTTCAAAGTATCCCTACTTCTCTAGTAAGTTTAGAGTTTAACTGTGTAGAGAAACCTGGCACTGGCATCTACTTAATGAAGGAGAGAGCAAAGGTATTCAGAGCAGGAAGCAAAATACAAGCATCGAGGTGAGCAAGCGTCTATCACTATACAAACTTGGGGACGACGAGATGCCATAGATGCGGGAGCAGGTTCGAAGATGAGAAGCTAGGTCCATCTGGCCCAACAAAAGAGAGAAAGGAACCTCTTAAGATCCCTTCTTCCCCAGATAAGCAAAAGTGATTTTAAGTCATTAAGTTAGCTTAAATATTTTTCCTAAATATTTCACTCTACCTTATCTCGCACATAACTTTGTCTTCTCTTTTTTCCACTCTCTTAACAACTACTCACTATTAAATCCTCTGTATCAATAGCTTAATCATGCATCAAGTGATAGAGCAGCAGCTTCTTATAGTGTCCCTTAACTAAGTTCCAGTAAAACTCAATGCCGTTGAACTCTGGCGAGTATGGAACATTAAAAACAGGAGTGATGTTCAACTCAGCGTATGCCTTCTTCGCTTCCCATAAGCTTCTAAGCCTGAGTCTTCGCTGATTCCTTCAAGTAACGCACTTGTAGTTATATTTACTTTCTTCTCGTAAACTTCTATGTTATCGTGCTTCTTGTACCCAAATCTTTTTCATGAAGGTGTTGTGTGTGAACACAGCTTCGTCAGCACATTTCAAACTTCACGCTATCCCTCTCACACCTGAGCAGCTAGTCGTAAATATATTTCAGATTATTATAATAAAATGGCTTAGTGAAGTCTATAACGCGCTTCATTCGATTCACAGTTTTGTACGTTATGCCATTTCAACGATAGATGTTTTGCTACAGTCTACGGAGAATCTTGAGATAAGGAAACTATCTATGGAAGATCTTCACGCGCTACTCCAAACTGAAGTGCGCTTAGTGGCGAAGAGGTTAAGGATCAATCAAATAATTGATGTGCACATCTTGAAAACTTAGAAATGCGATAGGAACAGCTGCAATCCTAACTTTCTCATCTGCAAAGGCAACTTTAAATGGAGAGTATAGTGCGCGCTGGCCACTCTCAACATTTTTGTGATTTGGAGTTGATATTGATAACTGCTTTTTACTACTGATAAGGGTGGACTACATCCATACCTTAGAGTCAAAATGAAATTGAGAGAGGATGTGTAGTTATTTTGAGTAATTTCTCGTTGACCAGCATGATAATAATTATTAATAAAGAAATGAGTTATACTCACCTTTTTCTCACATTCTTATCATATTATGTAGTTTTTATTTAATTTTGGACTTTTCATGAAGAGTTGTGCGGTGGGGAAAAAAGTACCAATCCCCGGACAGCACGTGCGGTGGGGGAAAAGAGACCAATCCCCGGACAGCACGTGCGGTCTGGGGAAAATGACCGATCCCACGACCGCACGTGCGGTGGGGGACCCACCCCCCCCCAAACCAATCAGCGAAATATTCTGAAGTTTGTTTTAATTTATTAAACTTCAGCAATTAACTTCGATCTTAAGCTATTAATAATAAATTAAACAAGATTTTAAATACGTGCTACATTGTCTTAGATTTAAATATTATTGTTGAAATATTCAATATTCAAAATTAATTTTTAATATTTAAAAAAAAGTAATTCATTGTTATGTGGGAAAATAAATATATGAGAATCAAAGATTGAAGCAATAGAGACTGACAATATGTAATTTAAAATTTAAAATCTGGCCACCTAACCTATGATCAGATTGACATATTGATGAGAACCTTTCTGTGTTTAGATTTACATCCATTTCCATTTACTGTATTTCCATCAACATATTCAAAGGTATCTCTGTATCCATTTCCGCATGTCCCATGCAACTGTGGTCTATACCCTTCCCCTGCTGAATAGATCTCTTTGCTCGGAGAGGTTCCCTTGGTAAGGAGACCTCACAGAGGAGGCTTCGAATCCCGCAGGAGACAGGAGGTGGTGTGTCTGAATGAGCCTGTGTCTTCTGTGAGGGCCGTCAGAGAGCTAAGAGTGAAACAGACTTAAGTATAAGACAGTGAGAGGGAGAAGAGTACTTCTGTGACTGCCATTGGACGGTAGGGAGAGATCACCAGAGGGTTCAAACCTTATTGGGGGAGGTTTTCGGCCTAACCAAGGGAACTTCTCCGGATTATATATTTAACTCGCAGGGGAAGTAGACAGATTGCAAGAGGGCAGGTGACATGCTGAGATGGACACAGAGATATCTTTGAAGAATTTGATGATGAAATATAGTAAATACAGATAGGGGAAATATGACAACAGAAAGGTTCTCAACCTGACAATCTGACCTAGGTGCCAAAAGTTTAATTTTAATCTAAATGATGTTACACTCTATAAATCCAATATCTGGTTCTCATATATTTAATTTATGCGGGAATAATTAATCACACTTAATAAATTAATTACTTTAACTAAAATTTTTTTAAATTAACTCTAAATTTTTTATACTGTTATATTATTGAAAACATAAATATATATTTATAACTTGTTTTATACATTTTGGAAATTTTAGAACTCTTCAAAGGTATGATAAGCTACCCTGATTTGAATCCACAAATCCCAGTGAGAAGTGATC
Organism: Tetmemena sp. SeJ-2015; assembly: GCA_027382625.1. Lineage (NCBI taxonomy): Eukaryota > Ciliophora > Spirotrichea > Sporadotrichida > Oxytrichidae > Tetmemena > Tetmemena sp. SeJ-2015. The sequence continues at coordinate 32,894 of JAJKFJ010022603.1, forward strand.
GATTATCTTACTTCACTTAAGTAGTCACTCTCTTTTGTGCGCTTAAGGATTTGAAATCTCTGAGAAGAATCTTTCTTTTATTCCATTCGACCCACTCCTATAAATCATTTTTAACTTCTCAATAGAATCAGAAGATAAGACATATGGCAGTACTTTTGCTAAGTCTTAAGATTCTGGGATAACAGTTCATAACACTTTAAGCTACGTTTAATATTAAAATTATTAAATTGCAGATTAGAGTTTTTTAAAAAGATCTCGAAAGCAGAACAGCTTATATCAAAAATGAAATAATAATCTTCAAGATTTACTTATCTTTTAGATCCTTTCTATCAATGTGGTCAGTGATGAAACAAGGATTTAAGAACTCCTCACTCTGCCATTAACAATTTATATAATCACATATGAATTCATTAATGCTCTCACCATGTTAACATAGTTAAACCTCTACATATAAAATATAATTAAGCTTTAATTATTCCTTAGAATTTAATGAAAAAGTAAATTACTTTATAAATTAAATTAAAATGTCTGAAATGAGCAGCAATAATTAGAACTTTAAATCCTTGTAAATTTTTGTGTGGGATCTCTCTATGAAAAGTTATTAGTGGAACAAAAATTTATAAATTGATATTTTGAGTATAGGAGTTTATGCAAATCATATCTCGTTGCTGAGAGGTGCTAAGACGATGATTAATAAATAAAATCATATTAAATTTTGATTCACTATCGAACAAGCTGCAAATCAGGGATGAATCTCTGATTTCAAGAGCCACTAAGTTGCAACAATCACTGATCTTAATTAGTTTTTTTACTATATTTTATTAATTCTCTAATCTTGCCTTATCTATATTATATTATTCGATATAGATATAAAATTCAAAGAATTTTATATCCTTACAACATTTGTGTAGAAGCTTCATAGTTATGAGAGTCACAAGTTCTGTCGCTCTAGGAATTGGAGATGATTACGATGAGTCTGCGCATTATATCTCGCAGCTGCGAGGTGATTTTAAAGAACGCTGATTGGCCTTGGCGTTATTTTCAATGCTTTGCTGACGTATGGTTTCGTCATCGGTTACTAATCAATTAGAATCCCTTACAGCCTGAAATTTAATAAAAAAAGAAATTAAATTATATTAAATTAAAATGAATAAAATCAGTGACAATTGAAATTTGACAATTTAAATTAAAATTAAAAACCACTAATCAGCAAAACAATTTAAACTATTTTTCTTGAACTTTTGTGTGGAATGTTCTCATCAAGATTATACAAATACACAAGTTTTAATTAAGATGAGAATAGAATAAAAGATTGCGTAATCATATCTCACTTACTGTAGTATTGTGATAAGATTTAATAAGAAACCTCAATAATTTTTTAAAGCGTATTCTAACATAACTGTATATCAGAGGTTGTTTGCTTATATGCAACAGTACCATTCGCAACTTCATTTATATATTTTTAACCCAATCAACCATTGTAATTAAATTAGTTAACAGAATTAAGGCCCCTAGGGATTTATTATAATAGCTTTTTTATATTCATCACTAAACAAGCTCATAAACAGTTGCCTCCCTGATGCACTGTAACCCTATGACGACTGATTTTAATTAAAAATTCCTACTATAATTAGTTTAACCAATCAATGATTTTTACATCATTTCAACATATATATAAGATTGAAAAGGTATACATCTGCTTACCACAAAACAAAATGAAACTCCTTTACTCGAACCTAACACTAAGCTTAAACCAAGCAGCTTCCACTTTATACTTGAAAACAGATCAACCACCTATCAACAGCGTGCTGAGCTTAAATCCTTCTCTTATATCTAAGCTCTGACTCTCGTATAGTTACATGTAATATTAATTAAAAAACTGCAGTTGAGATATGAATCGACCTCCAGTTTAAAAACAATTTTCGTTGCTCAATATAGAAGTTGAAGAGATCATCTATAAAATCTATACTCAAATTATTTTCTATATCATTAAACTTATCTCTTGCCCAACAGTAGTTTAGTTCATAAATTTTAAATATCAATTTATTAATCAATACTAAGCAACTGAAAGACAAAAATTCAAAGAAACGTAGTATTATAATGCATTCCAAAAATGTTTAACTTTTCTGATTTCAAAAACTATGCATCTTATTCTGTACATTTTTACCAAAATTATTTATTTTGTCTGATTTAAGATTTAGTAAACATGAAAACCTAGTAATTTAACAGTCTTTTTATTGTGAATGCACATGACAATAGATCATAAAAATAATTCTTAAAAAATCATCAGTTATATTTACACAAAAGACTTCAGAGTGCATATTAATATTCTAATTTATGTATAATAATTACCACCCAAATAAATAAATCTAGAATTTTTAAACTATACTTAAAGACTAATTAACTTAAGCCTATAGTTTAATTTCCATTTACTTTAAAATCTCACGAAAAAAGAAAGACTCCAATCTTAAAGGTTTTTAGATGGGATCTTAAAATCAAATAGAAAAAGAAAAAATCCAACAATCCCCATGTGTAATTCTAATTACTATTTTAAAAAATAATTAATATAGATTAAAAAATGAAAGCAATAAAGCCTTCTGAATAATAAGATGCCCTTTAGAGACTTCATGATTCCATAATTTTATTGAGATATGGGTCACTTGAAAAAAACAAAGCCGATTATACATTAGTATCTTAAAAGGACATCTCAAAAATATTAATTTAATCCAACATGTAGAAAAATATGCTTGCAAGGCTCAAAAGTAAATAAAAATATGCCCATAAAGAAGGAGAATTCTTAAAAACATCTTGATCAGCAAGAGATAAAGTTTCTAATTAGTTCGAGGACTCTCTAGTCATGGAGTGGGAAGTCTTTGATTGAACGAGCTCAACTTTTTTAATAATCTCATCCTCAAAAATAGTAACTCCATCATAAATTTAATACATCTACAAGAAACATGGAATCAAATATAAAATCATGAAAAGTAGATTTAATCTTAAGCCTACTCAAATTTAATCTATTAAAAGATAAAGACAATAAGTTTATAAAAATCTTATAAATTAAGATACACAAGGAATGGAACAAATTTACATAGATGAAACAATTTTTAAACCACACTCCATCACATAAAAAACTTGTGCAAAGCCATACGAAAATTATATTATTAGGAAAGAAGGAACAAAAATATTAACTCTTGCTGCAATTGTTGCAATTAGTAAAGAGAGAGGAATAATTCATCATAAAATTAAAGAATTATCAATAAGAGTGAATGATATCATTGATTTCATAAAAGAAATAGCTAGCAAGTCAGACAGGTCTCTTAAAACAATTTTTTGGGATAACTTGAGAGCGCATCATAACAAAGAAGTAAAATAGTAAATTAAAAACTAGAAATGGGAAATAATTTATAATGCTCCATACTCTTCATAATATCACTGCATTGAGGAAGTGTTCGCTCATGCTAAATAAAAATACAAAAAGAAAATCATGAGTGAGAGATTTCAATTTTCTAATCAAACTCATAAAAATATTATCAATGACTCCATTTAATCCATAGACCCCGCAGTTGTTCATAAAATAGTGGATAGATACTTATTAGTTATAAAAAATGATATATAGTTTAATCCTAATGATTGATAAATTAATTAAAACTATTCATTAATCATAACTCATTTCGAAATCTGCTACTGACATCTTTGTCCCTTTTGACTTTGTTTCTTCAAATTCAGGATTCATCATGGAAGCACCTTCTTTTTTAGCTTTTATGATCTTAAATTAATCAAATGATTGCGTGATTTCATGCTCGTTTCTTTTCTGTCTCTATCTCCTTGGATTGATTTTCTGCTTGAGTAATGACAGCGCTTTGCCTCGAGACTCTATAATTTTATAATTATAATAACCCATGAAATTATATTTACTAGAGATAAAAGGTTCACCGAGTAGTTAATCGAAAATATCGTCTCTTATAAAAATTTTATCTGAGAATCCTTCTACGCCTGACTCAATATTTCTAGATTTGTTTGCATCTTTAATTATAATTTTCTCTAGATATCGAGAATGCAAAGTTCCAAGCACTCCATAGAAGTAAGTTCTGTCTGGCAATTATTTATAGTCATCATAGTAATTTAAGAAGCTTAGTATTTACTAATCGGATTTTACTTATTCAAAAACATTAGTAATACATAGTTCATCAAAGTAAGGGACGTTGAACTAAATTATATCTGAAGCCTTGATAAGCTATTTTTTTCCAGATAGGTAATCTCTTAAAAATCTCATAGTTATTTTGTCATCTGCAGGTAAAAAAAGACCCTCTAAATTAAATTTAGAAAAACTTTATTACAATGAAATTTTAGATAAGTAATTATATCTTTTTTAGAGCTAAATTTAAAAGAAAGCTCAGCAAGGTCATGAGGCTTTGTCTACATATGCTTCAGTTTTTGTAAGTAAGATTCCCTTAAATTAAATTATTGAAAGTTAAAAGCCTTTTAAATTAAATAATGCTTCATGAATCTTACTCAAAATTCTATATGCAATTCAGTTAGACTACTCATAACTTTCTGTCAGTCTCGTGACAGGAGGATAATTCAATTATCTAATTCCATAATATAAATCATAATCACTATCTAACTAAAGTTCTCCTGAAATTCATGAGCTTCTAACTATAATCTTCAATATCTTTTACTCTTTATCTATTTTATAAAGTCAAAAAATTTTTCTATTCCGCAGCAGTCAAAAAATTAGGAGGAATCATCTTTTGCAGTCAAAAATATAGGTAGCAATCCAAAAATGTTTTATATTATCAAATTGAATTTAATTAATAGCAAGCAGTAGCTCTAAACATATAATGGATTAGAAAATTTGTAACGAATTTATATCACTCGCTTATTTCACGATTTATAATTCACTCTTGAACCGATCTTTTATGTATATGTTTTCAAGTTTACTCAAATTTGTAAAATAATCATTTTATGTCTGAAGAATATATAAACATCCGCTCCTAATTTTTTGACTGCAAAAAATCTGGCCCCCTAATTTTTTGACTGCTATAATTTCGTAGAGAATATCATTTTATGATTAAAATTTTTATTGAAATGGCATGGGTCCTTTATTTGGTTACTTATTATAGATAGGAATTTAATAGTTTAGAGGTGGTCGTAGAAAGTCAAATAAACAGACAAGAAGTTGAGAAAGTCTTACTCCTATTTATTATTCCTCTTTAATTTAATTTTAAATGTACCAAGAAGATGAAGCAGGCATGGAAGAGTATTCGATTTTTAGCTCCTTCCTTTCACGATCATAGTTTGGAGGTCACTACAAGCACCCTGGCGAGTTCTTGAAGTAAAAAGGATATTCTGTGCGAGGCAGGACGCCATTCTAATCACTAGCCGATGACCTTGAGTTCTTTACAGATGAGGGGGAGTTCGATCATATAAGTGAGGAAACATTGTCAAAGTGGTACATCGCTTTTAAGATGGTAAAGGTTAGGCCACTAATCTACAGGGCGTTTGCTGCTGCTTTTTACATTGACGAGCTTGCCTACGATCTCAACTGCTACATTCTACACATGGCGACAACAAAATGCTAGAGGAGGAAAGGATACGCCAAGGCTTTCTTGGCTGACATGGAAGAATACCTGAAACAGCAGGAGGTGGAGAATCACAGAAGTGTAGCCATAGTGTGTGGAGCAAGGGCTGACTCTCCCAGTGTAGAGTTTTTAAAGTCAATGGGATTTGGTTCCAAGCTTCTACCAAGATATCGCTGTCTTGACTGGCATGGAAAGCAAGTTCTTTGCAAATACGTGGGTGGAAGATATATCGACGAATTGCGTTTTTGTACCACCCCAAATCGCACCATCACCACCCCAAATCGCACCAAAAAATAGAAAAGCTTTGCCTCGATCAAACCCATCTAGATTCATACTAAGACAAGCTGTGAAGTCATGACCCTCAGCAGAAAAGGCAAGGCAACATAGAAGGTCGTAGAATCTAATGGAGGTCAGGAAAATGATGAGAGTTCCTTAAGTGAAGAGTCTAGGGATTCAGAAGAGTTGGAAGAGGAGTTAGGGAGAGGAGATAAAAAGTCAAGAAGTACAAGTTGTTTCAAGAATGCAAGGAAACTTAGATCGAGCCACAAGACTAAGTCGAAGGAGCCAAGAAAGGGATCGGCAAGGGGAGAAATAAGAAATAGAGATGTCCAGGACAATCGGAGCCAGGAGGAGTCAAATGAGCCAAAGGAATGCTTCGTGAGCAAGTGTGGTTCTTTCCATAAGCATTGTCGCTTTGAGGGCTGCAGCACACTGAAGGTGATTCCAGGAAACCATTGGTATAAACATGTTAAGGAGCATTTAAAATCTGGGGCAGCAAGAGCAGATATTCTGTTTGAGAGATGCAGTGGAGTTGATTGCCCTCTCTGTTCCGAGTGTAAGTGGAATTCTCTTCAATCATAACTTTTGGCTATACTCAACATGGAAGATTGAATTCTTTGGTGTGGTGGTGGTGGTGCGATTTGGGGTGGTGATGGTGCGATTCTGGGTGGTGATGGTGCGATTTGGGGTGGTTATTCTATGAAGCCTACTACATTCATTCACTTCCAATTCAATTCAGAGCTAGTATCTCTACTTCTGCTTTCAAGGATTTGTCTTATTCTAATATAGGGAAGGAGCTCAAGGTGAGCAGACATGGGAAGCACAAGCTAATAAAATGTGATTTCTGCCTGAAGGTGAAAACATCGGAGAGCTTCGAAGCAATTTCGACTCGACAAGTATGTAAGGCATGCTAAAAGTGGGAGAGCGAAAAAGGAAAGCCGAAGGCTAAGAGACCCAGACTCACAAAGTGAGACCTCAATCAAATAGCTGAAACCCTAATCTGAAGAAAGAGATGAAAGACTAAGGCGAAGTAAATCTCGCAGAAGACACTCAGCCAATCATGTGTAAAAATATCTGCAAATACTAATAAGTAATTTATAAGTCAGGGATGGTGTCTCTAACGATTATCTGTATTTCTAATTAAAGCAACATCAACTTATTGTCTGTTTATTTGACTTTCTACGACCACCTCTAAACTATTAAATTCCTATCTATAATTAAGATATTTCATCGTGAAGGTAGATAAAAGAAAAATAATTATGGTATGGTAATTAAGCTATGATGAAAGGGACTTCATTAAAAATTTTAAAGTCCTCAAATTATTATAAAAGAATAGATTTAAAGCTTTAATTATATTAGTAATTCTTGTGTTATTTTGAAGGTTGTCTAAACATCAAGTTTCTTACTTTATAGAAAAAGCCATAAAATATTAGAAACTTTCTCTCCTAATTTTTTGACTGCAAAAAATCTGGCCTCCTAAATATTTGACTGCAAGTTTTAATTTAGCTCATTAGATAAATTTATAAAATCATTTATTACCGATATTAATTTAGGAACTACACTGAAGCCAACTCATGTAGAAGCAAAGAAGAGAAAATATGGAGCGCGCATTGATAGTTAATCAATGTAGGTTTTGCAAGACTACACACAATAGCAAAACAGCGATACATGTGCATATCAGCAATTACCACGTAGAAGAATTATGAGAATATCAAGAGATGGAATTTTATAGAAAAAGAACTTGCCAAACATGCTTATCAAAATTCACAAGACCTATTTATAGAAAGGATCATGAAATAAAATGCAAACCTAAACATCTTTAAAAGCAATTCGAAGAAAAGAAATAAAAGAGAGAGTTGGATGAAGGAGTTGTTATTGGCCCTGCACTTGTCACCATAAAGGTTGAAAAGAATATGAAGCTCATTCCAATAAAATAAAAAATCAAATAATTAACTGTGCAGTTACTCAAGGAGCCAAAAGTATTTATAGGAGACGTAAGAGATTACGAAAAGTGGTAAGAGATACATAATTACATTAAGGGAAGAATTAATCGACTTTATGACATTATAATAGTTGATCCTCCATGGGATATTACAGGCAACCAGCCCTATGATACTCTTTCAGATAAAGAAATATTCGATATACCTCTTAAGTTAGTTTAAGAAAGAGGATTCATTATATTGTGGATTGTGAACTAGAAGAAACAAGTGACAAGAGATTTTTTTGGCACATCATGGCTACACAGAAGTGGATCAAGTGGAATGGATAAAATTAACTAGTAATCTCAAATTCTCTCATGGATTAGGAACCTATACTGCACACAGTAGTGAAACCTTTTTTATAGGAATGAAAGGGGAAGTATAAGATCTTTACAAATAAATGGCAGCCAAAAATGTCCTCCTAGCATCTAAAGGCAAGCACTCTGAGAAACCAAATGAGTTGTATGACTTTATATAAAAGTTTGCTCCAAACGCTCTGACCTTAGAAATATTTGCCAGATAAAATAATTGTGCTCCATAGACAGACAGATTTGGAAATCAGGCATGATAAACTTTTTATCATACAGAACAACAGACAAACAGCTAAGATGAGTTGTAAGTTAATAATTTCTTAAAATTTTAATTCATATTATTTATGGGGAATAGATGACTTAATTATCCAAGAACAATAATATATCTAAAGCTAGAGATCAAAACTTAAAGGATTGAAATTTAGCAAATGACAAAATTTATCCATATATTTCAATTTATTTTTTAATTTATAAAGAAATTCTAAATAACATAATCATATAGTCAGTTTATTTAGAATTTATATGTTTAAAATAAAATCTGTTTTATCGAAATTAAGTATTAAAATATCCATATTATAGCGAGCCAAACTGCTCACCTTGTCTTCTCTGTATCTTGGGCCTCTGACTACCTTAAATTTCAAAGTTTCAGATTATTATATTTCACTGGCCCTGTAAATATAGCACTCCTTGCTCATTCAAAACCCCAAAACCCCATAATATGATAAGAAAGAGAAAATAAGTTGTGTATAATTAATTTCTTTATTAATACTTATAATCATGCTAAATTTTAACACTAAAGAGGCAATCTAAAGTCTTCTAGGAAGGTGACCTTGACGTCTGTCTCATATTCTCTGAATTTTATACCTTTAAGTGCTTCCTCTATCTCAGATAACTGAGTGTTAGGTTTCACAGGTTGCTTGATTATTATAGGTAGGAATTTAATGAAAATTAGGAGATTGTTAAATTAAATCAAAAATTAATGATCAATTTACATTAGTTAAAAATCAGAAATTAAATATATAAATACGACTGATCCAACTTATTCCTATTTTAAGAATTATTGACCTAAATCGTGATTTTCATAATAATATACCCTGGATCATTTATATTTATATCAATTCGGCGTGATTTTCAGAATAATCGAGCGATTC